>BPLQ01003398.1:430000-701137 GCA_021605075.1 Caerostris darwini
AATTTTTTCAGGAACGAAACATTTTACCAAAACAACGAAAATGTCCCAATTCCCATGACTTGAAACTTTAGTTTGGTGAACGTAAGTTTTGGAAATGCAATTTCAGTCTGCTTATCGTGTGGGACTTAGAAAAGACAACTGGTTTGAGGGAAGCAGAATTCCATTTTGTACCGCTTTGAGAAAGTGTTTTGAATTTTGAAAGCCTTTTGATTTTAAATGAAGTGTTTTATATATTTTATTATTTGGAACAAAAATTTTAAACAAAAATTTTAAGTTAATTTTAAAAATTTTAAGTGGCGCCACTTAAAAACCGCCAAATCTGTAGCTGCGGTTGGCGCGTGTGCTCTTTATTGGCGCAACTGTCGTCAAGGTATCGTTAATACGTAAGTACCCACAGTTAATTACCCACTGATTATTCCATCAGTGGAATTCTGCTATTACTAAGATATATATAACATTCTGCTATTAGTAAGATATATATAACATATGTGATTTTTATAGACAACAATTGGACTAATTATTTGACACTAATATTTTCTTTTATGGAGAAGGATATTATTATAAGAAACCAATTATGCAGATATAAGGATAAAAAAAAACTCATATTCTAAGAAAACAATTATATGGAAAAAGCAATCAGTTAAGATTAAAGATAAATTCCTAATTTTTAATACCCATTACTATATGATTGTAATCTTATTTTAATAAAAAGAATAAGAAAAAAAATTTTGAATCTGGTAATTTTTTTAAATAATTGAAAAATAATATTTTGAAGCTTTTAATACTCATTTTTAATTTCTTTAACCCTCAAAATGATATATTTGTGCAAGATGCTTTTTTTGTCCCCATGAAATTCTTCTAACTACATTCGAAAATGCACTTTTTAATCTAACAATCGATGTTTTTTTCGCTCAACTTAAATGCTTTTTATAGCAGATGTTAATTTAGAGTATGAATGACAATTTCTTATTCAAGGTCATTTATTAAAATTCAGAAGGTGCAGTTGTTTCTTTTTTAATAAAAATAACATGTAAGTATGTATAATAATTTCCTGCATTTATGTGCACATCTAGCCACAAAAGTAATTCAAGCTAGCAGCTGGGGTTATTTAATAAGTTTCCGAGGGAATTTGATGTGATGAGTCATGACCAGATGGCATTGAAATGCTATTTTTCATTCTTCTCTTATTATTGTTAATGCCAGTTCACGAATCTGCGTGTATTTATTTTATATTATCTAATAACTTTATCAGGCCCGGATAGCTCAGTCGGTAGAGCGTTAGGCTTTTAACCTAACGGTCCAGGGTTCGAGTCCCTGTTCGGGCGTAATTTTTTTTTTGAACAATAAAAAAATTAACATTCTAAAATAAATCTTTAAAAAATAAATGTTTTAATTTTGTCCTTGATAAAAAACAATTAATCTTTCTGATGGGTTAGGATTCGAGTCAGTGTTCGGGCGTAATTTTTTTTATTTTATTTTTTTTTTTTTATTTATTTATTTTTTTTTTTTTAATTTAATATAGTTTTTATATTTATTTATTTTATTATTTATTTATTTTTTTAAGTAAAAAGTCATTCTTAACATTTTAAAATAAATCTTTAAAAAAAATTTTTTTTTTTTTTTTTTTTTTTTTTTAAATTTTCTCCACGATAAAAAAATAAATAAATCTCTTTGACGAAGTAGGGTTCGAGTCCCTGTTCGGGCGTTATTTATTTGTGTATTGAAATATATTTTGAACATTTTTAAATAAATTTTTAAAAAAGGAATGTTTTAATTTAATAAAAAAAGATAAATGAGGAAAATTATATTTATAGTTTTTATAAAAAATAAAAAGGGCCTGAAGGCTAAGTGACTAGTTCTCTGTGCTGCAAATTTCAGGTTCAACTTCCAACGATACCATGGATGTTTGTAGTGATTCGGAATCCACTTTAAACCGTAGGTCCCGGTCTAATATGACTGTAGGGCTGAAAAACCTACCCTATAAAAAGAAATAATCTCATATCTCGAAATCTACCAATAGACAGATGGCTTTGACCCACTATCGTCTGCTGTGCCAGGGAGTTAGTTAATTATATAAAATAAAATAACTTTCTTTTAAAAAAAGTGTACTTAAATGTTTATTTAAATACTACCCGCTTACTCGCCGTTCGCCTCGTATTATTATTATTATTATTTTTTATCAGACAAGTGAATGCAAAGGGGCAGTAGTGTAAAAGTGTAATATTGATCTGGGCACTCATCTAATGATTTCTTGCAGGCATTGTTAGGACGATTAAGTAGAAAACATTTACAAAATTAACCTAATTAAAAAGAAATAAGTAGAAAACACCTATAAAATCAACCAAAGCTAATGAAAAACAATTACAATTTTTTCGATATTTCAGCGATTTTTAGTGTAGGTAAATTTTGTTTAAAAAACAAGGAATAACGAATGCAAAACACTAACAACGATTAAGAATTAGTGTTCGTCAAATTGAAAGGAAAAAATTATCGCGAATAAATATTTATAAAAAAAAAAAAAAAAATTTAGAAAGGAAAATATAAATAAACTTATAGAATAGAACGTTTGAAACAAACAAAAAATGAACTAAAACTATTCTTAATCCTATAAATTTCAAAAATTAAATATTTAAAAGAATTTATTTTAATGTAAACAATTAAATTTATTTAATTTTTTTACCAATAATTTTTTTAAAAAAATCTAAATCATACCACCAGATGGCGCCAGATTCTACCAAGTATTCCAGACAAACGCTTATGGCAGAAAAGAAATTCAATGTCAACTCAAATTAAAATTAACTTATTAACTAATGTAGTTCAACTTAAATTTAACAAAATGTTGTTAAATTTGCGTGACACTGTTAGAATATAATCTATAATTTCTATTGCTAATCACTATAATCATTAAATAAAAACATTTAGAAAAGTAAATATAAAAAATCTATATAATAGAATGTTCGAAATGAACACAAAATATACTAAAACTACACCTGCTACCATAACATTCAAAAATAAAACATTTAAAACAATTTAAACAATGCAATGTGTTAAATGTAAACAATAAAATGTGTTTGATTTTTTTATCAGTAGATGTTTTAAAAGATTCTAAATCTCACCACCAGATGGCGTTATATTCTACCAGGTATTCCATACAAACGCCTGTGACAGAGAAGGAGTTTTGTTTAATTAAAAAAAAAAATTTACAATATGTTAGTAAATTTTATGATAAATTGAAGATTAAAAATGATTAGATAAAAAAAAAGTAGAACGCTAATTGTAATTGTTTTTATGTTTCCTGAATATTATACATACAAACATTCAAGTTTCAAAACTTTCATTCATGTTTTCTCATTCACAAACATACCTACATACATTCATTTGCACAGCTTTAGAAAATAAAATTTATTTATTAACTCTTTTTATATCAAAGAGATAAGTTAGTAAGTTGATATCAAATATCAAGTGTTCTTAACCTTTTTCATTCACTGGAATCTTGCTAGTGAAATAAAAGTCATGGAACATTTTGTCGGAATTATATTTTTAAATGCATAAATAAAATTTAATTAATTTAATTAAAATAAAAACCATTAAAAAAAAGTTCAAATGGTTGAGTTAAATGGTTATCCCTATGAACATTAAATAATAATAAAATTCCTTTTAAATCCCACAGTAATTAAAATTATATTATTAAACGTTTACAGAGGTGAATATTAATCTAAGTAGTTCAATTCAACTTTAACAAAATCTTGTTTAATTTGTGCGAAATTCTTATAAAACGATCTATAATTTCTATTGCTAATCGCTATAATCATTTAGGACATTATAATTTAGAGCATACATTTCCATAACAAATGCCAGCTTTAATTAGAAAATAATGCTTACTAAATTTTGGAAACAAAAGCAATGAAAACAATAATAATTTTTTCTCATCCAAGCTCACGTACTTTTTGAACCAAACTTCGGACCCTGGTCTAACTGAACAGTTTTCTTTTCTTCTGTAAATTTAACAATAACGATATAACAATATAAGGATTTAATAATTGCAAATTTAACGATAACGATATAACAATTATAAATTTAACAATAACGATATAACAACATAACAATTTAATAATTGTAAATTTAATGATAACGATATAACAATATAACTATTTAATAATTGTAAATTTAACGATAACGATATAACAATTATAAATTTAACAATAACAATATAACAATTATAACAATTGTAAATTTAACAATAACGATATAACAATATAACAATTTAATAACTGTAAATTTAACGATAACGATATAACAATTGTAAATTTAACAATAAAGATATAACAATATAACAATTTAATAATTGTAAATTTAACGATAACGATATAACAATTGTAAATTTAACAATAAAGATATAACAGTATAACAATTTAATAATTGTAAATTTAACGATAACGATATAACAATTGTAAATTTAAGAATAAAGATTTAACAATAACGATATAACAATTGTAAATTTAAGAATAACGATTTAACAATTGTAAATTTAACAATAACGATATAATAATTATAACAATATGACAATTTAACAATAACGATATAACAATTGTAAATTTAGCAAAAATTATATAACAATTATAACAATTTATCAATAAAAATCATTGGGGAGTTCACTGAAACCTTATGGTTCCCCTATAAGCATTTTCTTTCTCCCTATACTACATCCACGACGGCAAGATCATACTGAATTGGATGGGTAAAATTGGTGAAACCTTTTTGGAACCTTTTTTTTTATGCCGTACCGTTTCCCCCTTCTTCAAGTATCTTCAGATCAAATTTGAACTTGTGACAAGTGGTTCTTTTTTTACAGCATTCTGAATGTGGTACTTTAATTATAATCACCCTATATATATACATTGATCAATTACTATTAAATAATTATTAATTTTGCTAAATATCTTTAAACAATAACGTGTTGTCACATTAAATCACTTCAATTTGATATAATATAAAATGTAATTTCATGTTATAGCAAAGGCATTTATCATTAGAGAGTTTTTGCATAACGTTTTTTTATCGTCCGGTATTTTTTTCTCCCTAGCGCGCATGCACATGGGAAATCGTGCATGCGCATCTGTAATAATGTTTCCTATGAGCATGCGGGCTGGGGAGAAAACAATACCGGGCGATAAAAAAAACGTTAAGCAAAAACTCTCTATTATTGCTTTAATTACACTGTATTTCTAAAGAATCTTATGTGTTCCAGAATTTTCTGAATGCAATGAGTATTTTATTCATGAAAGGATTTTTTTTAATAGGGATAACATTAGTTTAAAAAAAATCAAACCTAAGATATAAGTCAGTACAAGCGTACTTAATAGCGTTTTGGTTGGTGAAGATACAATCAAATCGCTATTTATTGAAATTCTGAACCACTTGCATTCTATTCACTACTAAGATTTCTTTAGATAAAACTTTCCCTGATAGAAAATGGCTGCGAGGAAGAAAAGCAAATATTGATTTGTAATTGATAATGATGAAAAAAAAAACCGATTTTGACGGTTATTTATTTATTATTTATTATTATTATTTTTGTTGTTGCTTTTGTTGTTCGTTGCGCTTCATTCAAAATTATTTAAACAATGAATTCATGTCTTTTCTTTTCACAAAATGGCAATAGTAAAACGTGATCAGAATCGTATGCTCACTGATAGCACTTCTGACGTAAAATGGTATCATTAAAAAAAAGAAAAAAAAAAAAAAAAAAGGAAGAGAAAAAAATGACAACTTTAAATTACATTCTTATGCTTCTGAACAAAAGGGGAAAATATAGAGTTACCAAAATTTTAATCTGAAGCAAAAATAAATTAAATCACTTGTAGTTATTAATTAAACTTTAAATTTGTAAAAATACTTGCATTCTAATAAAACTCTAATTGTTACAGTTTTAAGCACAAGAATCATAAATTTACAATTTTATTATTATTATTACTATTATTATTATTATGAATTTTTTAAATGTTAAAAATTTCTTCCTACACACTGTAAAGAGAGCCTCCCCCTCCCCCTTTGACATTCAGGAGAAATTATCAGTCGGCCTTGAAACTCTCACCGCCTGATCATTATTAAAACATAACTTACGCTCCCTCTAAGAAACGTTTAGTTTAGAGTCTCTTTTCTCGAGAGAAAATATATTTAGTGCATCGCGACGCATTAGTTGGCTTGCAAACTCTCACCCGGAGAGGAAGAATATTTCGCGCACCCTGCGATTATCCGAATTTCGGGTTTTCTGCTTAGCAGTGGAATCTTTCCACACATCTATAATTATCTATCTTTAAATAATTATAGATGTGTGGAAAAATTAATGTGTGTGGTGTTTGCGCGGGTGTCAATAAAGCTGTGATTTCTCTCACCTGTGCCTCAAGTATCTGAACCCAACCACACCCAGTTACAATCCGGTTGCCCAACTTGTACACTATACAGTTAAAATTTCACTACATTTTAATACATTGATAACAATTTTCAACATTATTAAAATTATCATTTATTTATCAAAATTATTATAAAAATAAGGCATGTAACAAGAATACAACTTTTTCAGAAATTGAATTGAGAGCTTTGAACACATGAATTCAACATCTTAATGGTTTGTAGCTTTATCTCGTAGAGTAGTAATATAATAAAACGCACATTGGGAACATAGCATTGGGAATGACTTGGACTAACATTGAATACGAATTGGCACATTGGAACAAACATAATCCCCATGTGACCATATTCTTCACGTGACTTTTATAATCACGTGACTTTTATAATCGGCACTATCCACCATCAGGGGTAAATTGATGGCTGGTAATGTTCATGGTCATTTTGCCACTAATTTGAACGGTGCTGTTCACTTTGTTTCTGTGCGTTACAGATGAAAAATGAACTTATGTTGCATTGGGGGATAGACTGCTCTCATTTAGAATTTATTTTAGACATGAATGTCAGAGTTTTGTAATTAAATATAGGCGATGACAGTTTGGCAACAATCTTTACTGTTGGCTATTACTACTCTTCGCTCTTGGCGAGAATGAAGAAAAAAGTATACTATCATACAAGGATTTTCAAAAAAAAATTTTCATTTTTTTTTAACTGTAAATAAATGTAATATTTAGTTTTCTTAATATTTGGGATTTATATTATATTAATTAACGTACTTATTTAATATTATCATTCCAAAATGAATAAAAGTAAAATATTTATTTATGTAATTTTTTTAATTTGTAATTTTTTTTCACATAAAATGATCAGTGCTTATAAACGAAAAAACATTACTCGTATCTATTTATTTTCAGTAAGCACATAGTTAAAAAAATGTATGCCTTGAGAAGGAGAAATTCAGGTATTTCCCGAAATTTCCAGAATCGCTGTGTTTTGTAAATAAATGCACGCAGAGAAAAGGAGCCAAGGGATAACACGACGCCAACTCCAACTGGAGAGGTTTTTTCCAACTTTCTGATTCTTTAGAATAGGGCGACGTGATATATTTTATAACTATTTTATGTTTTTGGCTACGTTTTTTATGTGTCAAAATTAATAAGTTTAAATATTCGAAAGATAGCAAACTATAGAACACCTTAAAAATATAAACTTTAAAACATTTTTGATTAATAACGGAGGTCGTTTTTCCTGCAAAAATGTTTTTAAACGCTTTAGCTGTTGACGGTAAACCTCGGCATGTATTGTTTGGATGGTCACTTATTTGCTCATAATGCACCATACCTTTCCAAATCCTAACTTACACTTAAAAGCATCTTCATTGGATGCACACTCTTTTGAGGCTGTAGCATTTTTTCCATGGGAAGAGATGTAGCATTTCTGTTCCAAAGGGAAAGGATTGTACATTCTATAACAAGTGCATAATAACAACATGTCACTTAAAATTGTCCGTAGATAAACAGTGTTATGGATAGTTATATTAAATGCAGTTAGTGTTTTGTTCTAATTAGAGCAACCTGGCACTCCAATCTGACAGCAGATATTCAGTGTCATGGATAATGAGACCTCATGAAATTATCGAAAGTCTCTGCGACCTTCACAGGTCGAAACAACTGCAAATTGAATATCCATTGAATTGACCATGAATTGTTGCATTGTGATGGATGATAGACCATGAGCTGAGGAAATGCCTACTAGACATTTCTAGCCTCATGGTCTGTCGCCCATTATGATGGAACAGCTCATGGTGTAGTCCATATTTCATTTGTACCTGTTTCGACCTGTGAATTGCTAATTTCATGAGGCCTCATTATCCACGACACTGAATATCTGCTATCAGATTGGAGTGATAGGTTGTTCTCATTAATACAAAACACTCATTGCATGTAATATAAGTCTCCGCAACATTGTCTATCTGCTGTCATATTGAGTGACAAGTTGTTATTATGCATTTGTCAAAGAATATACACTTCTCTCTCGTGGGAAAAAAACCACAACTCTTCCCGTAGGAAAAATGCTGCAGCTTTCTCCCATCTCTCACTTGCTGCTTCTGATTGGTTGTTTTCTGTCTCGTGCCCCCCGTTCTTGTTGGCTTTTCTCCTTTAAACACTAGATCGTGCAATAGTTTTATTCTTATAAGCGAATGTGACAATTTTTGTAATAATATTTGCGAATGTGACAATTTTTTGTACAAATATTTTCTATTTAATTGTTACTTCTAATTTTATTATGTAGCTACTCTAATTTAATTATGTAGCTACTCTAATTTAATTATGTAGCTACTAATTTAATTATGTAGCTACTAATTTAATTAGCCACTTCACTAATCACCCCAAGAAATCATTAGCGAAGTGGACAAATCAATGTTACATTTTCCCACTTCTGACATTTTTCATTCTTTTGTCTGATAAAAAATATGGAATAGTAATACAAGGGGAAAGTCGAATAAACCACTAGTCATTGAAAAAACATTAAGGTAAAATTTTTTTTAAATCAATTTATTTTCAATAAATTCTAAAAATATGAGCAGTAATTTTCCATTGTAGGTCAGAAAGAATAAATTTTTAACCCGTAAAATTATAGGTATTGTTTTGGAGAGCGGAGTTTTTCGTAACCTTGATCACTTTCACTTTTTTTTTTACATTTGTTTCACTAACTAATAATTATATAATTAAATAAATAATGTAATAGTGTTCAAAAAGATCATCTGGTAAAAGCAAAAATAATTTTATTTTTTTTCAAAATTTTTTTCAAGAAAAAAAAATCAATTAGGGTTTTTTTTTTTTTTTTAATTTTTTTTTAATAATTTTTTAATAATTTTTTTAAATTGCTGTTATGCGTTTACTTTTTACATTAAATTTTAAATTTTATGGGTTACTTGCATATCGGCCCAGCTGATTACAATTTTCTTTCAATACGAAGCAATTTAAAACATTTCTTAAGAGATTTATTTAAACAATTTTTTAATTATTTTTCCAATTTAAAAAGACAGTAATATATTAAAAATTACTCGCCCGAACAGGGACTCGAACCCTGGACAGTTAGGTTAAAAGGGCCCGACAACAATACGCGTACTATATAAGACAGGAATATGTTATTTCGACAAACATTAAAAAAGCAGTAAATGGAAAATAATAGGGAATAATAAAATAGACTCTTGTTGTTAACTGCTATTATAAAGTTCTTAATTAACCTCAGCTGCCAGCTTAAATCAATATGTGGTCTGAGTTATGCTAAACAAACACATGAAGATTCACATTTTTTTTTATTATTATTATTCATTTGTGTTATTTCTGTGGAAAACATTATAATTGCTCTTCCTAAATTTTATTAAATAGCTTTGGATAAAAAATTAATGTGTTTTTTAGAATAATAAGTGTATTTTTACAGATTTAAAAAAAAAAAAACCTTTTTTGCGCTGAAATATTATTTTGAAGATTAATGAATATTAATAGATATACTTAAATGATTATAAAAAAAGGAAATTCATTTTGTTATTATTAAAAAAAATCACCAAGAATTCATATTTAACTTTTTTAATTTTATTTATCTTACACAAAATTAAAAGATGTTACATTATAATATTTTATTAAATATATTATCATTATTATAATATATTAAATATGTTATTATTACTATCATTATTATATTTTATATATGTGCACATAACAGTATAATCTAAAAAAAATGAACTGTATTTCTAAAAATATAAACATATATAAACATAGATTTTAACATAGTTTTTCCTTCATAGATTAGAAAGAATAGATTTATTACCCATAAAATTACGTGTATTGTTTTGGAGAGTGCACACATCTTATGTGCACATATTTTATTATTATTATATTTATTAAATATATTATTTGTTAAAATATTATCATATTTCTATCTATATATGTGCACATAGAATTATTGTTCATATTTTTAGTTATGTGACATTGTACATTTTTACAAATGTTATAGGCTTATGTGCACATTAATTAATTATCCCCATTAATTGTTTTGTAATGTAAGAGATAAAAACATTAAACAAGTAGTAAATGGAAAATAATAAAATAGACTTTTATGATTCCTATTGAATCTTATTATTAACTAACATCATAAAGTTCTTAATTAAGCCTTCAATCAATATGTGGTATGAGTTACGCTGAACAAACACGTAAATGTTCACATTTTTTTTTTTGTTGTTGTTGTTATTGTTCATTTGCGTTATTTGTGTGGAAGACATTATAATTGTTCTGTCTAAATTTTAACTGAAACGGCTTTGGATAAAAAAAATAGATTTTTTTTTTTTACAGATTAAAAAAAAAAAAAACTTTTTGCACGAGAATGTTATTATGAAGATTTAAGAACATTAATAGTTATACTTAAATGATTATCAAAAGAAAAGGAAATGCTTTTTTTTTATTATTACTATTTTTTTTAAAAATAATCAAGAATTCATATTTATCTTTTTAATTTTATTTATCTTAAATAAAAATAAAAGATAATGTATTATAATATTTTATTAAATATATTAATAAATTAAATATATTAATAATTTAAGAAAAAACAAACATTCAAATTTTAACAAAATTGTTACAAAATTTAACATGCATTCAAGGAAATAAGAACATAACAAATCTTAATTTAGTATAACAATGTTTAAGCTTAGCTTAATTTAGCTTAAAAACCTTTTGCCTCCTCTTTCGCAATATATTAATGTATCTGCTGATTACCTAAACTGTACAGTTAAAGATTCATGGTGAACACTAATTAAAATCATTAATTTCTTTCAGTTAATTCGTTCAGTTCAATTTATTTCAATTCATTCAATTTCGGTTATTTGATGTATAACGTGTCGTATCTAGGGTACATGGTTCGAAACTTAACAGGATATACCGACTGAAATCTAACTCAGGATAATCCGTTAAACGTATCAGTATCAAATATTTCAATCCTGCTTAAAAAAATATAGTTTTATCAGAAAACAAACATTCAAATTTAAAAAAAAAAATTGTTGCAAAAATTAACGTGCATTCAATAAAGAAGATTGATTCATAATAAAAAAGGTTTTTAAAGAAGCTTAAGCTAGCTTACGATTAATTTATTTTAGCTTAAATATCTCCTGTCCACCTTTCGCAAAATATTAATATATCTGCTGACTAAGTAAACTGTACAGTTAAAGATTCATTGTTGAGCTCTAATTAAATTCATTGATTTTTTTCAGTTAATTCGTTCAGTTCAATTTATTGCAATTCATCGATGTATGACGTGTCGTATCTAGGGTACTTGATTGGAAACTTGACAGGGTATACAGACTGAAATTTTCGTATGCTGGGAATGTGTGAAACATGACAAATATGAGATGAGAGTATAGCTTGGGATAATGCGTCAAACTTATCAGTGTCAAATTTTTCAATCTTGATTTTAAAAAATATACTTTTAAGGGAAAATAACATAGTTCAAATTTTAAAAAAGACGTAACAAAATTAAATTGCATTCATTGAAAAAGATTGAATCATAATGAAAAATGACTTAATAAATCTTAAGCCTAATTTAACTAAGTTTTAAAACAATATAACAGGTGGGCTGAAAGGTTCATAGACTGACACATAGATGGCGCTCCTAGTATTAAGTCCATATGATTTTTAGTTAGCCCTAACCTTCAAAAGACACGTGTATAAATTTGACAGCTGTTGCACAATTAGTATGTGAGTTGTAGCATTAGTGAAGCAACTTTTGTTAGTTTGAAAAAATGGATAAAAATAACTTATAAAAGATAAAATATGATAACTATCATAGAACATGTGTTCTATGATAATTGATAATAAATCATTCTTCTATGATAACTATCATAGAACAAAAGTCTCAATTATATCTTTACAATGTAACTAAACTCATTATGGATACGATAATGACACCGTAAACCGTAAATTATTTTATTGTAAAATTATTATATTATAAATTATTTTATTGTCTTGTAAAACCTTAAATTATTTTATTATAATAAAATACAAAGCCATTTAAGACTCTCTCGGACTGATAAAAATGAACAATAAAATTTTTTTTTTTTAAAAAGTGATGGAAAATATGAAATGTATTAATTTTTATCATAGTTATTTGAAAAAAATCTTATTGAAATTATTATTCATCCATTGAAAATATTTAAGTAGATAAATAAAAGGAAATTTTAAAATAATTTAATTATAGGAAAAAAATTATGTTTAATAATGTTGGTTATTTAGCAACAAAGTAATGTTTGTAACAAAGGAATTTAATAAGGAAAAGTAAATGTTTCTTCCCCTAAAATAATTAATTCTCTTATGAATCTTAATTTTTAAAAATATGAATCAAATTTAAATGTCCAAATATTTTTTTTAAAAATTAAAATGAATAATCTGTTTAAACAAAATATATATAAAAACGTAATAATAATGCACCTCTAATGCATTTACGTATGCGAATTTTACCTTATTTCGGCATTTACTTATATCTAAGATAATGTATTAAGGCTGAACAAGTCCATATTCTGATATAGAATGACCAAAAAATGAATAAATAACGGATAATAAATTATATAAATGCACCGTTCATTCCTCCACATTTGGGAATATAATAAAATTAAAGTTACAGATTTTCGAAAATAGTTCAATAGTATATCAAAAGATGGCGCCACGATAAATTTGTCTGGAAAAATCTAAAATATGATATTTTTGAAATTTCCACCATTTGCAGGAATAATATGATGCAGTCTTCAAATAAAATCCTAAAAAATCCAATTCAGTCGCATGCAGCAGACATGCACTATTCTAATTCTTTAGTTGTTCGTGAATTTTGAGAATACATTGATTGTTTCAGGTTTTCTCATAAAAAGAAATCACAGGGAGTCAAATCTGTTGAAGTCAATAAAATATCCCATTCCTTATGTTTCCAACACAAGAAACCAATTACACGATTATCGAAACGTTCGTTGATAAAACTGAACGCTTCGACGATATGGCAAGACATCAAATTGCATGCCATGTGTTCCCATAGTCCTTTAAAATATAGTGCATGCACTCAGAATGTCGAAGATAGATAGTAATTTTGTGGTGTCGAAAGTATGGGCCGATGAGTCCTTTGGTGGAAAAGGGCCCAAAACATTACTTTCGTTGGATATAGGGAAGATGGGAATACAACTTAGGGATTTTCTGATCTACAAATGAGTCAGTTTTGATTGTTAACAAAACAATCAATGTTGAAACTTGCTTGGTCTGCAAACCAAATTTCCCCCTACTCAACACCAACGTACACAGATAGCAAGAAGTAAGGCTGAGGTTCGAATCCGCAGACGGTTTTACTGTGGTCACTGCTTTAAGAAACCAGGCGATTATGATAATGTGTGTAAAATGTTTCACATCGACAGTCAAACTGCCCGTGAAAGTTTTCCGGGTGTTCTCTCATACGAGAATGCCTCACGCAAATGCGGGTAGTTACTCCTAAAAATCCTTCCGGATGGTGTTGTCCTCTCCGCAGGGGAATGGGAGGTTTATGGTATGTATGAGGCCCACCGATGTTCCACCCTCAAGTTTTTTAACTGTTAGGGGGCTACATAACCCTAGGAGTTAAGATGGGAGAAAAGAAATGACTGAAAAAAAATTATCCAATAAAAGATTGCCTAAAACTTTTAATCGCTCCAATATCAAGAAGCAAAATAGACTATTACTTTCTCTGCTAGACCACCTATACCATCTGTTGCTTCTATAAAGATTGATTGTAAAATGAATGTAGGGAGTTTCGTTCATAGAGGACAACCTGAAGAAAAACATCAACAAGATATATTTAATCAAAACAGCACAGCAGATATTACATATAAATCGTTTCTTCTTTCGCCATTTTCTTGAACACAACCGTGTCATCCATTTTCTTTTCTCGTCTCACTGTTGCCACTCCAGCACAGAGAAACTTACCTCTCATTACAGCTACAGTTTGATCGTGCACGCAACACCATCCATGTATTAAAAGTCATGCCCTTTAAGATAAGAGAAGAAAACATGAGAAATCTTGTTGGAGATCTTCCGATAGCCCAGTGAGTCACTCTCGCCTAAAAATGGAATCAGATAATGGAAATAAGTGGCAAAGTGCATTATTTTAGTAGGATACTTTATCACTAACAAATATTTAATGTAAATAAATTTGTTATAAGTTGGTTGCAATAATATTGTTACTGCCCGACTCGTGTCTCAGTGGCAATCCACTAACGGTTGTGTTGTAGACACTGTTTCAAAAAATTACAAATTCGATGGCGTTTATGATGTTCAGCATCTTGCCTCTTACTCGGACTATCTAGCGGGAGTTTTCCTAATTTTTTCCCAAACGAGGCGCAAATGCGGGTAATTACCCCCAAAATTCTTCTGAAAGGCAATGCCCTACTTCATCAGCTTCACGGAGTCAAGTCAGATGTCTACCTACGGGTGCTCCATCAAAACAGATATTGACTAGCTCTCTGGCACCCCAGGCTTCAGTTTCGAATCCTGGCGGCGGCATGAATGTTTGTTAGTTGTACGGAATCCACGTTAAACTGTAAGTCGGGGTCTATTTAGCCCAAAGTGTGTACAAAATGACAGTAGAGAGACAAACCAAACCAAATCATAACAGAAGCTGCCCCCACCCCACCCCCCTTTCCCTCCACGGTTCTCGGACTTGTCTAGATGTTAGATGTTGCTCTCTACCAAGTGGGAAAAGAAACAATAACAACATATTATTACTGCAAATAATATTTTTAAACATGTTATTAGTAAATACAGTGTACTCACAGATATAAAATAAAATGATTTCTGCTCATGTTATATGAGATTACACTCAAGCCAAAAAGTGTATCTATTTAGCTATAATCTTGAATGCGCTTTAATTCTTATAGTTTCCACATATAAAATTAATGACACAAATAACAATGTATATATATATATTGCTGTTTCCTTCCAAGCATTATTTCTAGAATATCGCTTTGTTTCAAGGCGACAAAATAGATCATTGGCCACAAAATAGTCCTTGGTTGGAGCAATTACTTCACCCAAGATCTTTTAGGTAAATACACAGTCCAGTCCCATTAATGTGACCACCCCCTACTTTCGACGTCAACGTGAAATAACCAATCACAAAAGGCAGGTGGCAGCACATTGCAGTGGAATGTATATAAAAAAGTCCACTTAATACCACATTCCCCACTCCACTTTAAGCCAGAATACGCAAGAGTGTATATTCTGGCTTTTGACAGCTGGTCCCATTAATGTGACTGGACTGTGTAAATGGCGAAAGTAATCAATTGATTATTACCTGAAACAGATTGCAATAAACACTCTAATTTTGTGAAAGGAAATTGCTCCGTTATTGTGGGCCTATTTTCTGAAATTATGTTTCCTTCCCTAGCGGAATCCTGCTGATGACATATCGTTCCTTCAGAATCCGAAATATCATAACCACCTTAGGAAAGAAGGAATTTTTTAATGTTATTATCAACATCACTCCGTTACTCCTCCGAAAGTTCAACCAATGCATATTTGCAATTGCACTATCTGTTAAGGCTCGTTCCCACCGATGCGTGAGCCGTTTAAGCGTGAAGCGTTGACCAATCACTAGCCTCCCCGCGTTCGCCTGAAACTGGTTTGATATCCACTGCTTCGAGTTGATCAACTTTCAACTCAAAGCGGAACTTCACTAGGCGTAATGCAATTTCTGACGTTTCTCTGTGAATGGGTCTAAAAATATTTCTTTCCTGTCACATGTCGCGTCGCCGCCTCTCGCCTCGGTGGGAACGAGCCTTTAGAGACTTATTAGATAGCATTTTTCACTTTTGAAGGATATGAAGGCCTGCACAACTATCGTCTCTGCAATTATCATATTACAAAATTTTTTTCAATAACTAATGAAGCTATGCATTCGAAATGACATATTTTTACAACTAGCTTCTAACCTTTACTTAAAATCAGTACCAACGGACTCACTGATATGCATTACCAATTGAAGAGGCGACAAAATATTGAATCGTAAGCGTGAATGGTAAACGAAACATCTCTCACACCACCAGCTGGAAAGTGATCGGTTTTTTTTTTAGTGTTGGCGCCACATCGCGCACTGTGTGAGATCGGCTCGTTATTCGAAAAAAATTTAATTTTTTTACTTGTAATATATGATTACTTAATAAGGTGTTTTTGCAGTGACGCTAATGTAGCCCGTCATATTTTGACATTACACCCCGCCATTACCAGACACACCTAACTTATAGTGCCAATTGAAGCGGAGGGACTACTGACTACTGAATTATCACTCCATACAGCGCGCTGGAGCGAGATTGGCGAAGTGGTAAGCAATTATTTCCGTCTAACATATTCCAATACAAAATCATTTTTATTTTGGTTTCCTCTACCTGTGTTAGAACCGACATAGAAATGATGCCGTTAGTCTGCGTTACTCGCAGGACGGCCAAATAAATTAACATTAATAAAAAGCAATTAAAATAAATACTAAAACAAACAACTAATTTACTTTTACCTTTAATGAATACTAATACATACTATTACAATTAAATTTAGGATTTTTACATTGGCACTTAAAACAGAATAAATAAAATAAAAAATGTTTATAGAGAAGTAATCATAATATTACGCATACCTCAAACGAAATATTCCCATGGGTGTGTAGGCAGTGATTTACCAGTAGCCTCAAAATCTTTAAACAAAGGGTGCTCGCCGTAACTATAAAAATGCACATGGATATCTGCATGTAGCCATTCTCGCAGCAAAAATAATATGTCTACAGGCTCACGCACTGTCGCAGATAGCTCTTTCTCCTTCCTCAACGGGGGCTTCCTTTCTGCCCGCAAAGCTCAAAAGCAGTCTTCTATCACCCCACCAAACCGACCGGTTTTACTTTGGACATCACCTTTGGCCTTCACCACCCATACTTTGGACCTTTGGGAACGTCATCTACCCTTCCTGGATTCAACCAAAAAAAAAAAAAGGAAATATACCCTGCCGACACACAATGGGATAATTACAAGTTACAACAACCGGGCTTTGCATTTTTGGCAGATATTTTATGTTGTTTTGTTATTGTTGTCTAATTCTAAGGGTCCGGCATGAGTAGACTACCATGAAGTAGAGTAGACTACCATGAGTAGAATCCATGAGTAGACTACTCATGGATATGGAGACCCCATGAGAAGTCTACTCATAGATGGATGTAGGGAAAGTGGGGGAGTTTCTGTTGTGATGGAGCACACGTAGGTAAAATTCTGGTTTGGCTTCGAGTCACTGAAGGAGGACAGTGCTTACTTAGATTGAACTATCTCAAAATTTGCGTATCGTATGGGAGAAAACCCTGATAACTCCCACCAAGTAGTCAAACTAGCGAGGCAAGATGCTGAACATCCCAAACGCCCTCAAGACTCCTAGTCTTTGAAACAGTACCTACAACAGACCCGCCAGAGGATGGAACTTCAACCCTAATGCTCGCCAGCGGCGCATGTTGCTACTGAGCCACGAGTCGGGCAGATATTTTAAAGATACTTCGCGTATAAAATTTGTAAAAAAATATAATAAATTTGTAACAAATGATTTTTAAGTAATTTAAAATGTCATTCCCTTTTATATGAATACACTATACAATGTACTATACAAATTCTAAAAATTAAGTATTTAAAAACATGAGTATTCTGAGATTTAAATGAAAAGAATGCACTCAATAGAGAGTTTTTTCATACCGTATTTTGGACGTCCGTTAGCTTTTTCTCCCTATCGCGCATGCTCATAGGAAACATTATTACAGATACGCATGCGCAATTTCCTATGAGCATGCGCGCTAGGGAGAAAAAAATAACGGACGTCCACAATGCGGTATGCAAAAACTCTCTAATGTTTCCCAAGTTTCTAATCATTTCAAATATCAATTCATCATTTAAGATATTTTTTTCCTCATACCAGTGTAGAATCATCTCCGGTCGTCAATCAAAATGTGAAATATTGTTCCTTTTCGAGTTGCTGACTTTAGTACAAATCGAAACAAGGCATTTGTAATTTGATAATCACAGAAACGAACACCATTATTTCAAATCTGTGCACATGGCACTGCACGCTTTCCGTGGCGTCGTGCCTATACAAATTAGCCAATTATTTAATAGATCAAGATGATTTGGGTTTTTTTTTTTTACTCAAATTATAGATGCTTACTCGTCGTGCCTTGCAGTGATAATCTCTTTACATCTCACAACGAACCGGAATAATTGACAGTAGGAAACTAAACAAAGAAAATTTTCAAGTAGAGTTTATCAGGTAATACTTTTCCTACAGGCAGAATTATTTTTTCGCGTGAGTGGTGAAACATCAATAAAGCCTTTTTTTTTTTTTTTTTTTTTAAGTGCTGTCAATTTTCGCACTTAAAAAATGTGAAAATTGACAGCACTTAAAAAAAATTAGGTTTTACTTTTCGCACATTTGTTTTGAAATATTTATTTTATACAATAAATATTTCAAAAATTCAGCTAACAAGTGTAAAAAAGCAATTAAGTTTCAATTGTTGAATTAATTTGTATTTTTTACTAGAGAATACACTCAAGAGCCAAAACATTATGACCACCTGTCAATAACGAGTTACCCCGTTTGGCGCGCAACACAGCTACAACCCGACTTGGCATGGATGCCACAAGTCCTTGGTAGATGGCCGGAGACAGATTGTACCAGATGTTTAAGCAACGGTCACGCAAATCCGAGATATTGCGAATTGGTGCTCTTTGAACTCTGAGCTGCCGTCCCAGGACATCCCAAATGTGTTCTATCGGATTGATATCCGGTGAGTAGGCGGCCAGGACATTAACTGGAATTCAACATCATGTTCCTGGAACCACTCCAACACAATTTTAGCCTTGTGACAAGGGGCGTTGTCCTGTTGGAACATTCCATTTCCAGCTGGAAAAACAGAGGCCATGTAAGGGTGCAACTGGTCCGCAATAATGTTCAGATACCCTGTAGCATTCATGGTCTGCTCTACCACAACCACGGGTCCCAGAGACGCCCAAGAGAACGTCCCCCAAAGCATAATACCGCCACCACCGGCCTGTGTATGACCTACTGTACATTGAGGGAGCAACTGTTCGCGGGGAAGGCGGCGTATGCTGACACGGCCATCGGCGTGATGAATGACAAACCGTGATTCATCTGACCAGGCAACTCTCTCCCACTGATCCATGGACCAGTCACGATGTTCCCGGGAGCAGTTGGCGATGACGCTTGGTCAGCAAAGGCACACGAGTGGGACGTTTGCTGCGTAGCCCCATATCCAACAGTGTCCGCTGAACAGTGTGCTCAGATACTATTCTTCTTGGTCCTGCATTGTATTGGGCTGTCAGCTGAGCCACTGTCTGGCTCCGGTTTTGCTTCACCATGCAAGACAGTCTCCGACGACCTTTTCCTTTGATAGCATGTGGACGTCCAACACCATGTCGTCTACTGCTGGTTTCACCGTCATTCATCCACTTTGCATAAGTACTAACAACTGTAGATCGCGAACAATCCACGAGTCGTTCAGTTTCGGAAATACTTGTTCCGAGTCTTCGAGCCATTACAATCTGCCCTCTATCAAAGTCGCTTAGATCCGCAGCCTTTCCCATCACACACAGAAGTAAGTGAAAGAATGATTCTTCAGACTCTCCAACAGCAGTTATACCACTTCCACCTGATCCCGTGCCTTCCATGTCATCCAGGCGAGTTCATTGCAAAATGTAGGGGTGGTCATAATGTTTTGGCTCTTGAGTGTATACTCTAGAAATTTTTAATGCATGCTAAGGAATTTGAACCTCTTCAATAATATTGTTAATATGCGGGCCTTAATGGGCGTAGTGGCCAGCGCTCTGGTGCTCGATACCGCAGGTTTCAGGTTCGAGTCCCAGCAGTGCCATGGATGTTTGCAGTGGTTCGGAATCCCCTTTAAGTCGTAGGTCCCTGTCCAACAGGATCGTAGAGTGTTGCGGGGATAGTGTTACTCCGCGTCCGTAACATATCTTCAAGCTACACGCACTTCCTGGGTAGTGCTAAGTGAGTAACATCGGTGCAGCGCTTGACTTAAGGCATCCAAGACCAAGCTGTCTAAGTGTTTGCTAGCTGCAGTAGAACAAAAAAAAAATGTTGATTGTTAAATAGTTTTTATCTCCAGAGAATATACTCTAGAATTTTTTGATGCATACTAATAAATTTGAGCAACTTACAATAAAATTCATAATATAAACAAGATATAATCACTCTACTTGAAATAATAACACTTTATTATTTCAAGTAGAGTTTTCCAAGAGAAACTTTTCCTACAGGCAGAATTATTTAGTGGTGAAAAAACCCTTTTTTTAAGTGCTGTCATTTTATTATTTATTTTATAGAATAAATATCTCAAAAATTCAGCTAACAAGTGTAAAAAAAATTAAACTTCGATTATTGAATTAATTTGTATCTTTTACTAGAGAATATACTCCAGAAGTTTTTAATGCACGCTAGCAAATTTGAGCCTCTACAATAAAATTCATATATATTATATACACTCAAGAGCCAAAACATTATGGCCACCCCTACATTTTGCAATGAACTCGCCTGGATGACGTGGAAGGCACGTGATCAGGTGGAAGTGGTATTTAACTGCTGCTGGAGAGTCTGAAGAATCATTCTTTCACTTACTTCTGTGTGTGATGGGAACACACACAGAAGTAAGTGAAAGGTGACAGGTGGTCTCTAGCTTGTAAAACACTTTCCTATCCAGATATATAGTCAGATTTGTCTCCTATGGAGCATTTTTTGTAACAGGTGGGCTGAAAAGTTCATAGGCTGACACATAGATGGAGCTACTAATATTAAATCCATATGATTTTTTGTTAGCCCTAACCTCCAAAAGACACGTGTATAAATTTCACATCCATTTGATACATTGCCTTACTTACAGCTTCGTTATATATATCTGTATCTTCTGAATCATTATTCAAATGCTGAAGCCTGATGGTAGAGTGGCTAGCGCTCTGGCAGTCGATACCATAGGCTTTGGATTCGAGTCCCAGCGGTGTCATGGATGTTTGTAGTGGTTTGGAATCCACTTTTCTGCGCATAATTTTTTTATTTCCTTAAAGTATTTTGAAAAGCTTGGTTTAGTGAAAAAAAAATGCCATATTTCATCCATTGTCACATATCGGCGCAAAAATTCGGGTATATTACGATTGAACAGCTCCAAACACTGCTCAGAATCATCCATTCGTTGTTGTTTTGGGTCGATTGTGAGCTCGCTCGGCACCCACTCTGAACAGAGCTTTCGCATATCCAAATATTCATTCACGATATGTCCAACACGTTCCTTTGATATCTTTAGGGTCTCGGCTATCTCATTCAACTTCACTTTACGGTTATCAGAAATTATTTTGTGAACTTTTTTCATGTTTTCGTCGGCAACAGCCTCTTTGGGGCGTCCACTGCGTGCATCGTCCTCGGTGCTCATTTCGCCTCGTTTAAATTGAGCAAACCCCTTCTCTACGGTTGATTTTCCTGGAGCAAAGTCCAAATAATGTTTATCAAGTCAAGCCTTGGCTTCAATAGTATTTTTTTAGCCAAAAAGCAATGCTTTAATTAATACACGAAATTCCTTTTTATAAATTTTTTCAAACTAACAAAAGTTGCTTCACTAAAAAGGCTATAACTCCCACACTAATAGTGCAACAGGTTTCACATTTAGGTTAGGGCAAACTAAAAATCATATGGATTTAATACTAGTAGCGCCATCTATGTGTCAGCCTCCGAACTTTTGATCCCACCTGTTAGTTTCGTGATCAAGCGCCTTCAATCGTCCCAGGATATGTCCAATCTTGTCAAACAATTGCAGAAAAGCTAAGGAAAAATCCCTTACGTTGGACACCTTTCAATTCTATGAATCAGTGGCAAGCCTGCTATCATTTGTCAAATGTTGGTCAAGGCCTTACTTACATCTTCGTTATATATATATCTGTATCTTCTGAATCCCTATTCAAATGCTGGGGCCTGATGGCAGAGTGGCTAGCGCTCTGGAACTCGATACCATAGGTTTTGGATTCGGATGTTTGTAGGGGTTTGGAATCCACTTTTCTGCACATAGTTTTTATCTCCTTAAAGTATTTTGAAATGCTTGGTTTAGTAAAAAAAAAAAAAAAAAAAGTGGTGATTGAATATCGGAATTCTGAAAAATTATTCTGAGATCTAAAAACATTTCAGTACATTATGTATATTATGTACAGCATACATTGTATACAGTATCGTATTTAATATAATGTATACAATATGAACCTACAATTAACTAATAGTTAAGTATGGACATTACAATAGAAATACATTATTATATGTCTACTATGTCAAAGAAACGGAAGGCAATAAAAAGCAGTTGTCTCCAAAAACTTTTTCCGGAGGCAATGCATAGAGAGTAAAAAAAAAAGGAATTATCACCAAAAGTCCTTTACGAAGGTGACGTCACTGAAGGTAATAAAAGTCAGTTGTCCCCAAAAGCTCTTTAACGGACGGTAATAAAGGACAGTTATCTCGTAAGTCCTTTTGAAAAGCCTTCAGAGCCCATCTGCAAAGACCTCGGTCATAAGAAAAGCTATATACTCACCGATACAGAACAAGTAATATAAAAAAAAAAAAATTTTAAGTCAATTCGTATTTTTTTTTCACTCTATTGCAGAAAGTGCTTTATAAATCATTTTCATTCATTTTTTTAAGTTTATCTGGCGCCATCTATTGGCAGATATATGCAACTTAAATCTAAAAAAAAAAACTAAAATTAATGAATTAAATTTAATGAATGAATTAATATTCGAAAAAAGTGTATTAACATCAAGTGTCATCCACTAAAAGTTCAAAAAAATGTATTCGAACTTGAGTGGATGAATAAAAAGTATTTTATAAACGATTGAAAATTTGAACATGATATATATAGGGAGAGTGTGAGCTAATAGAAGGAATTGAAAAAAAAGGATCTTTATTGAAACTGTTTATAAAAATATCTGTTACGTCAGAGAAAAATCTTGGATTTTATTCTGTCATTAGAAATATTTTTCAAATTTTCTCTGTAAAAACGGCTTTTTGTAATCAGAGCTTTTGACCTAAAATAGTTTGCCATGATGGGCATTGCTACACTTTAGCCACTAAATAAGGGGTAACATATACACTAAAAAAGGGTAACAGTGGGGATTTTTAAGAAGAAAAACATAGTTCGCTTTACGTATCATCCATGAGAATCACTTGGGCTGGTTTTACACACTTTATACTGATCCACGAAAGACTCTATTAAAAATGTAAACATTTGAGAGCTCCAAATAACCAATTGGCAAACTGACAAAATCTTAAATTTCATATATAAATAAAAATATTCATAGATAATTCTAAATACTATGTGTAACACTGGGGCCTAAATGGTTGAGTGTCTATCGCTCTGGTGCTCTGTGCCATGGATGTCTGTAGAGGTTCGGAATCCACTTTAACCCGTAGGTCAAAGTCTAATAGGATCGTAGAGCGTTGTCTTGAGGTTGAGTCAGTCTACAGCCCTCGGGGTTCCTTGCTAAAAGTGAAGCTACATATTACCAGTAGCCATGGACCAGTCGCCTGATACGAGGTCCTTTAAACCTGTTGTAAGCTTTCCTGCACCAGGGTGATTAGTCACAAAATGTGTAACGCTCCTAGTATCTTCACATTGTCTAAAATTTGTTTTTTTTTTATTTAGTACTGTTTTATTTTGGTACTACTAGATAAGAACAAATAAATTTTCATTGCATAATAAGGGAAATTGGATTTTAGAATAAAAATAAGATTAAAAATGAATATTTATTAACCCCTTAAGAGATTATTTTTTAGTGAAGTATAGTTTTTTTTCAAAATTGTTTTTGCATTTTATTAAAGTCAAAAAAAAAAAAATGCATTGCTACGATTCTAATCAGTAAGCTTTTATCCTGCTTTATTTATTTTGTAATATAAAAAATTCAAAATAATTTTAGCAATTCTAATTGAAATTGGAACTCTATTCATCTAATCTATCGCCAGAGCTTTCGATATCATCCTATCATACATATCGCTGCTATTATCGCTCCTTTTACTCAAAAAAATAATGAATTTGGAAAAAAACAATGGATTTGTTATTTTTGGATAAATAATGGT
The DNA here is from genome assembly GCA_021605075.1 of Caerostris darwini. NCBI lineage: Eukaryota > Metazoa > Arthropoda > Arachnida > Araneae > Araneidae > Caerostris > Caerostris darwini. The sequence goes on from BPLQ01003398.1 coordinate 454,627, forward strand.
TCCATATCTCTCACATCTTGATTACTGAATGACATATAAACGTGAATTCGAGATAAAACTATTGTTGCCAGGAGTATGATATCACGAGTGAACTCGTGTTTGTTTCTTAGAATGATACAAAGCAATACAAAATACTCGTTTAAATCCAGAATTAAAACTTAATAAACTCGTGGTATTCCGAAAAGGTACAAATACTAGGTGCGCAACTAAGTTTCCGGAGTTTTTTTCATCAATAAAGCTGCTCACTCACTAATAACTGATCTCACTAATCACTGCTAAATCACTGCAAATTTCAACAGAAATACAAAAAGCTGTTTATTAAAAGTATTGCCTGTTGCTAGCTACATATTTTTGCCATGCTTCTGGTAGTACATGAATACCGTGATGATAAAACTATGCACCTTTGGACAGAAACCATTCATCTAACCAATTTTGCACTCCTTCAAGATTGGCCAAATGTAGCCAAGCCAACGGCCAGCGACCGAAACAAGTGATAATCATAAGAGGCCAACTCTGGCGAATACGGCGGGTGAAGTAGCAGATCCCATTTTCACTGTTTTGATGGTGTCCTGCACGATGGAATGTGATAGCAAGGAGCATTGTCGTGTTGCAATATCACTTGTTCGTGTCTCATTCTGGCCGTTTTTAATACGCTTTTATTAGTTTCACGTGTATGTTTGTTTGTATGTAACTGACTCTTTGGGCTCGATTTTGCCCTACTTTAAGCGATCCGATTTCATTTAAATGTTGGAGACTTATCAAGGACCGACGACACTAAAATATTTTGATAAGTTTATTATCTCATCGTGATTAGGATCGCCAGAATGAGTGATTTTATTTTAACTTATGAAGAGCAATTTAACCCATGTAGAATGAAAGACATTCAAACCTACGTGCGACAGCGGCACAACGGATAACGCGCCTGACTACGGATTGCTACGCCTGACTACTATGTACCTGGATTCCCTGTTCGAATCCTGGTTGGCTCGACATATTCGCATTTAGCCTTTGTTTTACTCACAATTAAATTATTGTAAGAACTATAGGTCCAGTCCTCCTTACCGGGACCTCGTTTAAACATTGTAATTTAAAAACACTAAAAAACACGCTTTTAGAGTAAATCAAACTAAAAAGTAAAAAATGAATTAATAGTTCAAACAAACTAAAAAACACGCTTTTAGAATTAATCAAACTAAAAAGTAAAAAATAATTGTTAACACAAGAATAAAATGAATGTCATTGTTCTAAAAGCGTGGGGTGCTCAATATCAATCGTTATAATTTTTCACTAGTTTCATTCCGAAATGCAGAGTTAGTTTAAAAATGTCATGCAAAGCACCCCACGCTTTTAGAACGGTGACATTCATTTTCTCGTCAGTCATTTTATTCTTATGTTAACAATTATTTTTTACTTTTTAGTTTGATTAACTCTAAAAGCGTGTTTTTTAGTTTTTTTAAACTATTAATTTATTCAAGCAATGCGTTGTTCAAATTGATTAATTATTGTCGGAGCCTTTAGCGCCTGTAGCACAGCCAAGCCATGGGCCATCGCCCGAAACAAGTGATAATCATAAGACGCCAACTCTGACGAATATGGTGGTTGCTGTAGCAGATCCCATTTTCACTGTTTTGATGGTGTCCTACAAGAGGGGAGTGGGATGGCACGGAGCATTTTAGTGTTGCAATATCACTCGTTCTTGTCCCATTCTGGTCGTTTTTTGAGCAATGCATGATTCAAACAGATTAGTTGTTCTCGGCAGAGATGCCTATTGACAGTTTCGTTTTCTCAATTATTTTTAGTCTTCTGGAGCACACCTTGTCTTCGGTGACGAAATCGCCACTTCTGAAGCCTTTAAACCAATCTTCACTGATGGATTTTTATGGTGCATGTTTTCAGTAGGCCACCTTAAGCAAACAATGTGCTTCAGCTGAATTTTTTAAAAATTAAAGCAGAAAAGCAAAGCTTCCCCCTCAGCTGTTTATTTGGAATAAAGCTAGACATTTTGTTTTAAAAAAATATCTATTTATGTTGCGATATGTGTTGGTATTACGGCTGATTATTGTTGACAGATGTTTGATCTATAAAAAAACACAACTTCTGGCATACATGTTCACTACACGAGCCTTTAACGCCATCCCTGTGTGAAACTCAGAAACTTAGTTGAGCACTTAGTATGATATAAGAATATACTCAAGATCATTCATTGAGAGATTATTTTAACGCCATATAAAAGTAATGCAATGTACAAAGAGAAAAAAAATTGAACCTTTCAATGTTATAATTTTTATAGTTTTTAAGCTACAAAAAATTAATGTTCACAAAACTGATTACATCCATAGGTTAAACATTCAACAATTATTTATAATGCCGGATAAAAAACTACAATTTTTTCACTAGTTTATTATAGGTATAACCTTTTAAAATTAACATATAATTACATTTTTTCGAGTGAGGTAAACTTTATGTTGATAAATTTTACATTCATTTTTATGTTTATATTTTTGAAATAGATTTTTACCAGAATATATAAATGTTAAGAAATTATAAGTCGTATTAAATTAATAAATACATAACTTATTTTGATTCAAAACCTGAGATGCACCTTGTAAAACACTTTTTTTTTTAATTTCGCATAATTTAAATTATTTTAATATTCCTTTCATAATAATTTTTAAATAACGATTATTTCCACTAATTTAAAATTTTATTTTAATATAGTCTTTTGATTCTCATACATACAATAGATAATAACCTAAAAACTTGAAGAAAACATTTCATATTTTGCGATTCAAAAAATTTTTAATAATTAATACAAATTTCATGGCCTGCTTCAAAATTTTTTTCTGTACTTGTAAGTTGAGAAACATCTTCTGATAATATACAAGTTCCTATTGAAAAATGTAGAATAGTATGATTCTACATTATTAAGGTATCACCTTATATTGAATTATATACTAACTATTACCATAATATCGAATTTAATTCGACAATTTATTTTTATTTTATTTTTTTGCCTTCCTATAACTTCGATTAATCGCATATGTGTTTTTTCAATTATCAAACTGATATCACAAAGAATCTTTATAGAAAAGGTAATTTCTGATTTATTTCTGTTAAAAATTATTTTTATTAGGAAAGTAATTAACTTTATTAATTAATTTTATAATAAATTAAAATTAATAAACTGTGTTGCAATATTTCATGATACGTTCTCTTTCGTTTCTATTGTATATCAGTGGTCATTCGAAATAAATTATGTTTCATTAATTTCAAATATATATAAAGAAAAACGCATATTTATTTAAAGCTTATTTAAAATACCAAATATTACATATATTTTAAAATATTGATTTAAGCAATTAAAAATTAAGAATAACTATAAGCAAAGGAAGGAAAACATTTTTATAATTTTTTTACAAATTGTAAAAAAAAAAAATTAACACACAAATGAATACCGTAATTGAGCACACATAAATAAATAAATTGAACACACTTACATATTATAAGTAAATTGAATACGCTAATGAAAAACGCAAATGTATTTAAAACATACTTAAAATACCAAATGTTATCATATTTTAAAACATTGATTTAAGCAATTGAAATTAAGAATTGTTAAAAGCAAAGAAAGGAGAATTTTTTTTATAATTTTATTTCAAATTGTAAAAAAACACACTTCTAGTCTACTGAAGTGCTATATGTTAAACTAAAAGTCACTTTTCAAGTTTAACTAGTATAAAAAATGTAATTTAGCAAATAATAAGTAAGTAAAGTAATAGTGAGAAAGTACTTAACTAGTACGAAAAATTATATTAGAACTTTTCACTTTTCTTTGATATAACGGTTTTTAAATTGTTGTCACATTGTATTTATCCTTAAACATCCGAGCATATAGTTTACGCCTTTATTAAAGCATCTTAAATGAAGTCTTTTATATTAAAAATCCTTTCTCCTTACAATTCTAGGAATTCCTTTATCCGTCAACATTCCATTAGCAAAAACTTTTTTCAGCGAATTCCGTCTTTTAATATTTAAGATTAATAGGAAAAGCGCCCTTAAAAAAAACCTAATATTCCCCTGGGAAAATTTTTTTTTTTTTGGCTCCTGAACCATTCTTTATTTCCATATAATGAAAATGTGAAATAAAAATAAGATGGATTTGCGTTGTTCCACGGCTTTCAATCATCTTCCGGAGAGAGCAAAAGAAAAAAGGCGACGCGCATCCCTAAGATCCTCCCCACCCACCCCCACCCCCAACAACAATTCCAATCGATTAATCAAGGGCCCCCCTAGCAACGGTAGCCAAGCAACCACCTGCTCTCCTATCCTCATTCCCGCTCCTGAAACGCCAAGAAGATCTCAGGAGCCAGTCATCCTGAAGATCCGATGATGGTGATGAAGATGCTTCCGCTCATTTTTATTCACCTGTTCATCTCGGTGATGGGCCAAGATGCGGAGGACAGGGACTATCCGGTGGTCAGCACAAAAAGTGGACGAATGAGGGGCAAAATTCTCAAACTGGCCAATGGAAAAGAAGTTGCTGCTTTCCTAGGTGTGTTCTTTGCCGAACCCCCAGTTGGTGAATTGAGATTCAAGGTAAGAGGTTATTAAACTTTGCACGTGAAAAGGCCATATGGTTAGCGCATCACTTAATTAAAACCTCTTGGAATCTTATCTCATGTCGCAGTTTGCTTACAATTTGCATTCTCTGCAAAAAAAAACTATAATAATATTTCACTAAATACTTTCTATTTCATTAAAGAATAACTCACTAATTGGTGGCATAGTTAATTAATGGAGGGATTCGATTGAAATCCTTTGATGACCATTTTTAAATTTACTTAGGATGGTAATATTTCTGCATTTATATTCAGAAATTAACGATGCAAATATAGTTAAACAGGTTTAGAAATTTGACAGAAGAAACAATTAATGCTGCAGTTTATTCGTGCATGGTATTCTCTACAATAAATTATATTTTCTCCGGTATGTATTTAATAATAGTTCAACAATTACTTCCACTTTCCTTAATGGATGGTTCATTAATTAATGGCATAATTACTGAATCGATGGATCATGTAGAATTTCATTTATAGCCATTTTTAAATGCCATTTTGTCTGGCAATATTTTTGTATTTATATCCAAAGAATAACGATACAATGTTACAACGATACCTTTTAGAAACATGGTAGTAAAAGCAATTAATTCTACTGTATTCTTCGTATTCTATTGTATTCTTCGGGACAAATTATGTCCAAATATAATAAAAATTTACTATTAAATATATGCTTCATAAATGGATGATTAATTAATTGAAGATATAATTTAATAAAAATTACATTTAGGTGAAATCCTTACATGATCATTTTTATATTACACATTTCATTATAATATTTTTTTAGGTTAATGGTTTCCATTTCCTTTTTGGTATAATAAGACATACCCAGATTTCAGAAAAAGGGTAAAAGAAGAAAATAATCTTACTGTTCGTTCATACATTGCATTCCTTGAGACAAATTACGTCCAAAACTAACAAAAATTTACTGACAACTACATGATTCATTAATTGACGTTATGTTTAATAAAAACAGCATTTAGGCCTTTCATGATAATATTTTTGACGCTAATGGTGAACACTTAATGGTAAGTATAACAATGCAAATCTATCTCTTAGAAAACGAAGCATTTAATCCTATTGTTCGTTTATATGTCGATTCTCTAAAAATGTATTGTCCAAATCTATTAATAATTTATCAATTACTACATGCTTCATTACTGAATGATTCATTAATTGAAGTTATAAACTAATAAAAATTGCATTTAGGTGAAATCCGTTTATGATCATTTTTAGATTTCGCTTTTCCTGATAATATTTTTTGAGATTAATGGTGATTATTTACTTTAAGGTATAACGATACAAAGTTAGCTAAACCCTTTTAGAAATATGATAGTAAAAACAATTAATCCCACTATTCGTTCATACATTGTATTTCTTGGGACGAATTATGTCCAAGTCTAATAAAAATTTCCAAAAACTACGTGCTTCATTAATGGATGATTCATTACTTGAAGATATAATTTAACAAAAATTGCATCTAGCTGAAATCCTTGTATGATCATTTTTAGATTTCGCCTTTCATGATAATATTTTTTGAGATTAATGGTGATCATTTAATTTCGGGTATAACGGTGCAAATCCAACTTTTAGAAAAAGGGTAAAAGAAGCAATTAATCCTACTGTTCGTTCAGACATTGTATTCCTTAGTACGAATTATGTCCAAATCTAATAAAAAAAAATTACCAATTTCTGCATGTTTCATTAATAGATGATTCATTAATCGAAGATATAATTTAATAAAAATTGCATTTAGGTAATATCCTAGTATGATCATTCTTATATTTCGCCTTTCATGATAGCAGTTTTGAGATTAATGGTGACCATTTACTCAAAAGTATAACACTGCAAATTTAGCTTTTAAAAAAGAATAAAAATACAAATAATCCTACTGTGTATGAATGAACAGTAGGATTAATTGCTTCTTTTACCCTTTTTCTAAAAGGCAGATTTGCCCCGTTATACCCTAAAGTAAATGGAAACCGTTAATCTAAAAAAATATTATCATGAAATGCGTAATTCATCCATTGCATTCCTTGGGACGAATTATGTCCAAATATAATAAAAATTTACCAATAACTATATGCTTCATTAATGGATGATTCAATGATTGAAGTCATAATTTAATAAAAATTACATTTTTGTGAAATCCTTGTATGATCATTTTTAGATTTCGTCTTTCATTATAATATTTTTGAGATTAATGGTGAACATTTATTCTAGGGTGTAACGGAATTGTTCAAATTGGAACAGTCCAAATCTATTAATAATTTACCAATTACTACATGTTTCATTGATATATGATTTATTAATTGAAGATATAATTTAATAAAAAGGGGAATTTTAAAAAAATTGAATGTTAATTAACGAATAGTAGAAATATTTTTATAATCATTTTAATATTTCGTTTTGCATGGTGATATTTTCAAAAAAAAATTGTGGTAATTTACCACTAGGGACTAACGTCACAAATTCTAGCTAAATCTTTTAAAAAAGGCTAGAAGAAATGATTAATTCTATTTATTGCATTCTTTGCAAAAACAATTATATTTCCATTGTTCAGATTTATTATTAGTTTATCATTTGCAAACTAATTGTTTAATGGAAAATTTGAATAAAATCTATTTAAGGAATTTTTAAATATTTTTTGTATGGTAATATTGCATTAGTCTTTCCAAGAAATAAAACACATAATTAAAAAAATTCTTATAGAAAAATATTAGGAGACATAGATTTTTATTACTTTCATTGTTTACGTCTAATACTAGTTTAGCAATTGCAAACTAATCATTTAATCTATAGTTTTAAGTATAATCCACTTATTTATTAAGTATCTATCTATTTCATTGTAATATTTCAATATTTTTTCAGAAAATATGGTATGTAATTTGTAAGAAAATTTTTAAAAAAGAAACAGAAATATAAGTGCTTTTTACAAAGTTACATGTTAATCTAATTTCTAGTAATACATAATATAAAAGGTGTATTTTTTTTTTCGCTAATATGGAATTTAAATACATAAAAATTTTTTAGTAAAATATTAAGAATAATTAATTTTTCTGAGAGGTGTATATTTTATATTTTATATGGCGTAGGTAAAGGAAAAGAGTATTTTTAACTTCAAATGACCTTAATCAATAATAATACTTTAATACCAAATAATGAGTATTGTTGTTACCAGTAATATGGGATACACCATATTATCCATTAAATATCCCCCATAATATTATCATACCATTAAATTATCTTTACAACTTCGATGCTCAATATAATAAAGGAAATAAGAAACCAAAATTATGGCTATGATGATTGTTTATTGTGGTTGCAATATGATAAAATTTTTAATAAACGTAAGCCTAAAATTATATTTGTAAACAAAAATGAATCTTTTGTATTTGTAAAGGAATGGGCAATCAATATTCTTAAATGCAATCAATATTCGGAAATGCAATTTATATTAGGGTGCATTTCCAGAGGCAATGCCGGCGCAACGTCAACTTCAACGAATTAGATTAGCGATAGGAAATGATTGACAGTAGTGATTCATTATATCTGCTGTCGCTCGTTCCCTATCACCAATATGACTCGCCAATGGAAATGCACCCTTAAACAACAATCAACGTTAAATATGGGCATCACCCATGTTCCATGCGACATTCGCAATCCTCCCAAACACGACATTTCGGTAGATCTGCAATAAGGATTTTGTTGTTGTAACATAGGGCTTTATTTGAAATCAATCCATTACAATAAGGATCACACACAAAGAAGGAACAAGCAGAACAAAGCAAATATACAAGGCAGCAATCGACAATAAGTCGGTCTCCCAGACCGCAAAAAGACAAAGAGGGAGAGAGTAAATAAAGGAGTAGACACTTTATTTAAGTCAATGAGGCCCCTGGCCTCCCAATATAACTACAATGAGCCCCTGGCCACAATGCGCTGAGCCTCCCTGTTCAGTCCTGGACATTTCAAAAGATCTTCTGAATTCATTGTTCCAGCTCTACATATTTGGCAAGTGTTCGAGGCGAGGACACTATCCTGTTAAGGTGTTCCGCAAGACAATCGTGTCCGGTTCTACATCGAAAGTTGGCAACCGCCTCTTTACGTGATCTAGTGTTAAAGATTTTCCAGCTGTCTTGAATAGTGTGCCACTTTTTGCCTTCAAATTTAGTTATGAGATTATCTTTCAGTTTCTTAAAAATTTCTCTATAAATATAATTTTTGAAAGATTCTAGTGGAATTTGTTTCTCACACAGTTTCCTTTCTTTTCAAGCGAATCTACTGCTTCATCACCTTTAATTACCCCGTGTGATGGTATCCACTGGAATACAATTTGCTTGGCTTTAGTACTTAAATATTTGATATCTTTCTTAATTTGACTTGTTATTGGGGTTCCAGTGTGCAACAATAATTCTTTATCTCCAAATCTTTGATGCTATCGGAGTAGGATATATTTGGACATCACTGTAGAAAATCACAGAAGAAAATCATACCTTCAAATGTCTTCTACTGTTCTTGTTTATTTTTTTAAGTTAAAAAAAACAAAAAAAAAGTGATTCAAATAAACTCTTAATTGGAGTTATGACGTAGTGGCCTAATGGTCTAAGATTGAAAGTGGCAGTGCTCAAAGCACTTTAGCTCAATCTGAGAGGGGGGACATGCAGGAATAGATCACAATCGGAAATTACAACTATCTGATGTGGGAAAAAAATGTTAAAAAAGATATTGATCAATGTACCAAGTACAAATAAGTTAATAAACTGTAATGAAATACTGTAATACTGTAATAAAAATACTGTAATGAACTGAAGTAGAAAAAAAGCAGGAGTGGTCCTCAGCAGTACTGTTCGTTTTGCAGTTGAGTATGAATAATTTGTTCTTGCCATTGTTATGAGCGAAGAAGGCTTTAGCTGTAATAAATAGTTAGTATGAATCACGATGCTTGTGAAAAATTTCCTGGATAATTTTGCAATATGTATTTCCTCATCTTCCAAATTGAAATCGGTATAGATAACACTGTTTTCGATTAACCATATTGTACTGGTAATAGTTCTATTTTAGAGGTATTGCATCTTATTTCTATTTGCGTGTGTAACAAGACCCATTCGTAAAAATGCATTCGTAAAAATAGGTTTTATTACTTGTTTATAAATAATGACTTTATTTTAGGGGGGTAGCTCTGAGTATCTAGTTAGAGTGAGGTGAATTTTCTTCCAGAATTTTTCCTCATGTACATCATAAAGTTTCTAAATGTGAGTTTGCTGTCTAAGATCAGTACGAGGTATTTGATATCATTTACCCAGTATACGAGTTCGTTAATTGTCATGTGCAGTTGTGATGGAGGAGGTAGCAGTCACTACTTTTCAGAATCTGGGAATGTATGAAAGTATTTCGTTCCAACAGGCAAGACTGCCTAATATAAAGCCTTATATATATATATATATGATATGATAAGCAAATACGGGGCAATTCTTTAAGTAATTAAAAATATAAAAATATTACTTGAAAATAGTTCTTGGTCATAGTTCTTAAGTAATTTAAGTTAATTATAAGAGAGTGTAGGGTGGAATATGAGAAGAATTATTCATTATGATCTGTTTAATGACAATCTAACAATAGCAGTTGAAATTAACTCTTTTCCACATTCGCTGGAGAGATCTCGCGCCAATGCGTGGTGTGGCGTCATTGTTAAAAAGTAATTCTCATGCCAGCGCGTTGTGTGGATGGATGTCTCAGTCGCCAGTCACGAGTTCACGTGACATTTGAGCAACATTTATTCTCCGCTTCAATAGGCACTATATGTTAGGTGTATCTGCAAGTGTTAGCGTGGTTTAAAAGTTAGAAGCTAATTATAAAAGTATGTGGTTTCGAATGTATAGCTTTGTTAGTTATTTAAAAAATCTTGTAATATGAGTTGTAGAGACGATTGTTCTGCGGTGCTTTCACCCCCCTCGCCCCCAAAAAAAATGCAATCTAATAAATGAATTCTCAAATGAGTTGGCTGAGCTTTCGTACGAGTACCCGAGAGATATTAGTTATGACAGAGATAAAAAAATTCCTGCCCCCCCAAGGCTTGAAATAATATCATTGTAACGAATTTAAAATAATTCATTCATATTAAATATTTGTTAGTGATACAATATCATGCAAAAATATTGCTTTTTGTCCCTGATTTTGATTACTTTGTTTCACTTTGAATGTCATGGGGCATTTAGGAATTTTTCCTCTTTTACGGATCACGCGCTGGAGCGTAGTCAAAATATTCCATCGGGAAGAGCCTAAATGTTATTTAATAATCAGTATGACACACATAATCATGTTTTACTTCCAATTTTCAATCCTATTGGTTATAAAAAATTAAGTCGTCTTTTGGGAAAAATTCATGGTGTGGTAATAACTATCATCACACCCTTACGTGACTGGCAGCGTGTGACAAAGTGTTAAAACGTCACGTAACGTAAAAGTCACTTGACAAAGTGTTAAAACTAAAACGCATAAAAGCATTTTTGTTGGAAAAAAGGCTTTCATCCATAAACAGAAAAGGAATGATCCTGCAACATAAAAACGCCAAATCTAACGCTACAACAGTAACTAAGAGTCTTCTACAAGTATTTGGCTGAGATGAGCTTTTTACCCCCCTATTCTCCCGATCTTGCTCCAACAAATGACCATCTACTTTTTTAAATTTGTAAAATCAAACTTTTGATTTTTTTTTTTTTTTTTTTTTGCCTAGCTTATAGAATCATTACGCAAAGTTTGGATTTTTTTGTGGAGCTTATAGAATCATTACGCAGAATTTGGATTTTTTTTTTTTGTGGAGCTTATAGAATCATTACGCAGAATTTGGTTTTTTTTTTTTTGTGGAGCTTATAGAATCATTACGCAGAATATGGATTGACTTGAAGTTTGAAATGGATATAGATAATTTTTTCAAGGCAAATCCAAATGAATTCTATTAAAAAGGCACCGTAAAAGCTGATGGGGGGGAGGGTAAAAATGGCTACCATATTGATAGCTAAATAAATATAGTTTTAGCTTAACTTTTCTGTTTATTTCATTCATAAAAACTGACAGAACTTTTCATTATATCCTGATATTATAATTAATTTTCTAAGCCCTAAAAATAATAATCTTGTACAAGATACTTTGTATTCGTTTCTAAACTATACTTTGTATCTCGTTAGATATAACAAGCAAGCATATTATTATAAGAACATGAATATCTAGTTTTTATTTTGTTAGGCTCCAGTGCCGAAAGCTCCCTGGAATGACATTTTCAATGCCACCTCCTTCGGTCCCCTGTGCGCCCAGAGCAAGAACAGATCCCACTGGGACATTGTGAGGGAGTCTAGCGGCAGGAAGATTCTCCGAAGACTGGGCCTATGGGATTACACGCAAGGAGAGGACTGTCTCAACCTCAATATCTATGTCCCGGCAGAGGTGAGTAGCACTGATCGTGGCAGAATGTTATTAAATGCCTTTTTTAAGTAGCAGTTTTTTTTTCTAACACAGTTTTGTGTCAGAAAATTTTTTATTGTTAGAATCCTATTTTAATTATTACTAGCATATATATCCCGATGTTATCTGGTAACAGAAAATAAAACGTTTTTAGTTTTTTGTAAATTTTTTTAAGAAAAATATCTGTTCAGAAGTAAAGATTTGAAAATTTAAATAACTAATCTTATATAAATCAATTATACAAAAATAAATATTCACCTTTAATCTGATAGCATTCCTTTTTAACAATATAATAGTATTAGTTTGAAAAATATTGGATTAGCAAGAGAGTACGTTCGATTACTTTACTTAAATGGAGAAAATAAGTACTTAATGATGAACTTAAATGGTGAAAACTTAAATAAACCAATAGATTTAAACTAATATAGTTTTTTCTGCCTTATTTTTTACATTAATTTAATTCTTCTTCCGGATGGGCGAGTGGCTAGCACTCTGCCGCCACAAGTTTGTTCCAATCCCTGCGGTGCCATGAAGGATTGTAGTGGTTCGGAATGCACTTTAAACCGTAGATCTAATAGGATTGTAGAGCATTGTGGGGGTCGTGTTACTCGTGTCCGTAGCATATCTTCAAAGATACATGTGCCCCCGAGTAGTGCTAAATGAGTAACAGCGGTGCAGCTCTTGCTTGCTGCATAAAGATTAACTGTCTCTATATGGCCATCAGCATTAGAACAACAATTCTTCTTCTCCTTCAATGGTACAACAACTTCATGGGGGGCCAAGGCTGTCAGCCTACTAGCAAATTTCGAGACACGAGATGTTTTCTTTTTTACGAGATAGGATTGTCAGCCTTTTTCCCAACAACCACATTAAACCGAGACCAACGTTTATAGTAGATTTTGAACCATTACAAGCATCCAGGGCACCGCAGGGACTAAAATCAGCAACCTGTGTCACTGAGAGCCAGAGCACTTGTCACTTCGGCCATCAGGCCCCAATAATTTGATTAGCCATGTCTAAAAGCAATAAAAACAAGCTTTTTATTTAATTAATATGCAGGAAAGTAAGAGGTGAAAATTGGGGGAAGAGAGGTAATCTCCGAGTTTTAAAATAGTCTATGGTCTTAGGCTTTGGTCTATAGGTCTTGGTCTATGTACATGCCAAATTTGAAAGATCCAGATTGAACGTGAATTTGTATAATGGGCAAGCAAACAGATTTTCAAATTTATGTATAAAATAGAGATTCAGATATGCATTTATTCATTCGGACTGCACATTAGAATCAGCACCATAATTCACTGATTCACACTGCCAGAGCTTTCAAGATCACCCAATAATACATCACTTCTATTCTCATTAAAAACATCTTCACTTTTACTAACTTTGAAATAATAATGGAAAGTTAAAGCAGGTCATAAATATTAGAGAGTTTTTGCATAACGTTTTTTTATCGTCCGATATTTTTTTCTTCCTAGCGTGCATGCTCATAGGAAACATTGTACCTATTGCGCATGCGTATCTGTAATACTGCACTACTGGGCTATTCCTATGACCATGCGCGCTAGGAAGAAAAATATCGGACGATAGAAAAAACGTTATGCAAAAACTCTCTATTATTCTTTCAGATACTGTAAACATCGACCTAAATAAGCATAGAACAACATGAAATGACGATAAGCAACACGATAGAATGACGATAAACACATGAAACAGACAACATCACGAGTAAATTCGTGTTATCCTTATAATAATGCAAGGCATTTCAAGACATTCGTTTTCTTCCAGTACTATAAATTAGTTTTCGCATGAGTTATTTCGTTTCGTTGCGGTAAAACAAATATTAGATACGAGTATACTCGGGATAATTCGTTAAGGAATGTAACATAATTATGTTTTACAACATACGAACCAGTTCAATTAATGAAAATTATTTATGATGCTTAATCTAATTCTCATTTTGTTGTGTTTCTCAGGCTTTACCAGAAAGAAATCCTAGTTCGAAACCCTTGTCCATTATGTTTTTCATCCATGGAGGATCTTACAAAACCAACGGTGGAAGATTCTATCCTGGAGAATGGTTATCATCCGCGGGACAAGTTATAGTAATTACTGTAAATTATCGTCTGGGAGTTTTAGGTAAGTCGTAAAAATTAGTAATAATTGCTTTTTATTCAAGATATTGGGAATTTTAGGATATCTTTAAAAGGATGGTAACTGAAAATGGAATGCGTCAAACGATGCAATAGCTCATGAGTATTTATTACACGCATACACTGCTTGATATCATAAGCTCATAAGTATTCATATGTTGACGATTTTTGTCCATTAATGATAAATTTCTTAGTACTTTTTATACTTTTGAATTAATGTTGTTAAAAATTTAACAATCATTAGAACTGACATAAAATATTAGGTTGGGGAAAAAGAAATCCATTATTTTTATATGAACTTCAGGACTTTATTTAACATGCTTCGGATTGTCCGATTTGGGTCAAATATGCACCGTTTTGTTGTATGATTTGTTGCCATTTTAAAGGTAACTTCATAATGCCTCTCTCATAGAAGTCCTGGTCTCTATTTGCAAAAAACTCTAGTAGTCGATTTTCACAATCCTCCCTAGATGCCAATTTTTTATCATTAAAGAAATTTTGCAATGCAAGAAAAAGATGATAATCGCTTGGTGCCAAGTCCGGACTGTATGACGGATACATTAAAACTTCCCAACCAAGCTCCCGAAGTTTCTGGCGAGTCACTGTAGATGTGTGTGGCCTAGCGTTGTCCTGGTGGAACACGACACCTCTCCTGTTGGCCAATTCTGGCCGTTTCTGGTCAATCGCTATCTTCAAACGGTCCAGTTGTTGACAGTAGAGATCAGAATTTAGCGTTTGGCCATATGGAAGCAACTCATAATAAATAATCCCTTTCCAGTCCCACCAAATGCATAACAGAACCTTCCTGGCCGTTAGTCCTGGTTTGGCCACCGTTTGAGGTGCTTCACCGCTCTTTGACCACGATCGTTTTCGCACAGGGTTATCGTATGTGATCCATTTCTCATCTCCAGTCACCATCCGTTTAAAAAATGGGTCTATCTCATTCCGTTTGGCCAAGGCTTCGCAGATGGAAATTCGATCCATCATGTTTTTTTCTGTTAATTGGTGTGGCACCCAAACATCGAGCTTCTTTTTGAATCCAGCTTTGTGTAAATGGTTTAAAACTGTTTTATGGTCGATTTTTAGCTCCTGGGCGATGTTACGACTGCTAATATGCCGGTCAACTTCGATCATTTCTCCGATTTTATCGACATTTTCGACGACCGGCCTACCTGTGCGAGGTGCGTCTTTAACATCAAAAATTCCTGAATGGAATCTACGAAACCAAAATTGCACATAATTGGCTGTTACAGTATCGGAACCATAAACACCATTCACAATTTTAGCCGCCTGGCTTGCATTTTCGCCTTTGTCAAAGAAAAACTGTAAAATGTACCGAATTTTCTCTTTGTTCACTTCCATTTTTAACACCCTGTAACTCCCAACTGAATGGACCAAACAAAAAACAGAAAAAGAATTATTTTAGTACGAAGTGCCACCTTTCTAAAGAGCATAAATCTGAAATTGTTTAATTGTTACTTTACGTGATATCGATCACTACAGCCATCTATCGAAAAAATAATGGATTTCTTTTTCCCCAACCTAATATATTGCCTGTGTCATGCTTTTCCTTTATCTACCGTTATATTTGATAAAATCAGCATTACTGTATTTGAAGCCAACTTACTATTATTTAGTAGATAGTAACATCTATCTCACTTGGTAGATAGCAACATCTAGACCAAGTACAAGAACCTGTGTAGTCTCATTGAAGGAGAGAAGGGGGCAGCTTCTGTTATGATGGGGCATCCGTAGGTAGAAGTCTGACTTGGCTTCTTAACGTTGACTTTTTACAGGGTAGGGATGTCAGTCTCAACGCCCAACAGTCATATTAGACCGGGACTTATGGTTTAAAGAGGATTCCAAACCACTACAAACATCTATGGCACCTACCGGGACTGTGGCGAAACCTGTGGCATCAAGCGCCAGAGCGCTAGTCACTCGGCCAGGAGGCCCGCTTATCATTATTTTAATTAACTTCATCTCCTGGATTTGTAAGGTGAAGAAAATTAAAGATTTGGGTGCGAATTACAGTGATTATATCAATATTTCTTTCGTTAACTGTTCAAAAATCAATTAGTTCTATTAAATTATCACCTAAAAAAGCTTTTTCCTAGAAAAAAATTGACAAAACTTTATGTGGAAGAAGAGACGGACGCATTAAAATGCGACGGAAGGGTTTTACAAAATAAGCAAAATTCTACACGTGTCATACAGGATAATTCAACGATCATGGAACACACTTTCAGGGGTGGTACAGCTTACTAAAACATTCATTTTTTTGTATAGGAATATGTTATCGTAAGTGAAGCGTAGATGAACAAAAACATTTTCAAATGAATTTCTCGCAATTTTTTTTCCAGACGCAATGCCCAAATTGATATTCCTAACGTGGTTATTTTCAAATCCTCTGGCTGACAACTCCGAGCTCACTCTAATTTATTATTATCCTGTGTTTCCTTTAAGAGATT
The DNA here is from genome assembly GCA_021605075.1 of Caerostris darwini. Classification (NCBI taxonomy): domain Eukaryota; kingdom Metazoa; phylum Arthropoda; class Arachnida; order Araneae; family Araneidae; genus Caerostris; species Caerostris darwini. Next base: position 471,325 of record BPLQ01003398.1, read on the forward strand.
CCAATTGATTCGATTGAGGATATCGTTACTAGATTATCCACTGTGGCTGAAGCGTGCGTGAAATACATAGCATTTTTAGAAACTCTCGCCAATCACTCCTCCGACGATATCAAGTCTGTATTACTATTAGTGGTCACAATTTGTAGTATTTATTATAAATATTAAATCAACGAAAACTTTCAAACGAATTTCTCCTCAACAACCAGGCACAATGCACTCAATTGATACCCGCCACGTGTGGAGTTTCAAGTTCTCTGTCTAGCAACCCTGATGTGCACTCTATTTTATTCTTATTCTGTGTTTGAGACTGTATTTTCATTTACTTGATTCCAATTGCCTTAATTGAAGACCTCGTTGCTTTACTGCCCATTGCTGTTGCAAGCATGCCCAAAAATGCGTGGTATCTTTGTAACTGTTCACCAATAACTCCTTCGACGTTAGCAAACATCTATAACTGTTGGTGGTAGCAGTTTTGAGCATTTATTGTGGACATTGAATCAAAAAAGCACTTTGCGATGATGTTGTCAATAAACGACGTTTTTCTTTCCGTTACTCATTTTTTGTGTTCGTTCCTCAACGCAACTTCCGACTATACATTCCTACACAAAAAAATGTATGTTTTAGTAAGCTGTACCACTCTTCAAAGTTTGTCTCATAACCGTTGATATACAATCAGCAATTATATTTATTAATGTGTGCTTGTGAATGAAAAGGAAAATTATGAGCTATTCGCAGAAGGCCAAATCAAGGTTTAGGGATTCACTAGTTCTTATAAAATTTATCAAGATTTTCTTTACTGAGAGATTTTCATCTCTGTAACAAATATGAAGATTACAAATCGTCAGAAAGTGTTATCTCTTTGCATAACTTTTCTTAGTTTCAACCGTCTTAAATTTAAAAACATAATTTTTAACAAATAATTGTAGAGTCAAAACCGCTCTTTAAGATTGGGAAGCTTTTTATTAGTTTTATGCCCTGAATATAATATCAGAACTTGAAGGTATAGAAGGTATAGAAGTAAAAAAAGTTTCGGTTTTTAGTTCTTTATTAAGCTGTTAATTATAGGCAGAAAATTAAGATATTAATTGTTTAATGCAACCACTCATTTAAACAGGACTTTTTTAAGAAACCTGACTAACAAGTTATAGACTGGATAATTCATATAAATGCTCATGTATTGTTTTCATTTAGGTTTCCTCAGTACCGAAGATGCCAGCGCAAGAGGAAATTATGGATTATTAGACCAGATTCTAGCACTGAAGTGGATTAAGGACAACATTGCGGCATTCGGTGGAAATTCGTCCGATGTGACCATCTTCGGAAACAGTGCCGGAGGTGCGTGTGTTGGACTGCATCTGGTGTCTCCATTGTCCAGAGGTGAATGAATATCTGTATAGAATAATATTTATCTATCTTCTTTTTTTATCATGTGTTGTCTTGATGTAAGGTCCATGAGTCAACAAAAAATCCGATGTCCTGTAATATGACTAAGATTTCTAAAATAAAATTAAAATTCGCATTTGTCTTTGTAATAATACAGAAATACTTGCGATTTTAGGCCTTTTTTATGACATGTATATAAGTCATATCAACAAAAACATACGGAAATAAAATAAATACGATTTGCCACTGGACCCAAATGGATAGTTGAACGAATTTAAAAAGCGAGAGGATGTGAGAGTAGTTAATGGAACTGAGGTTGTGACACAACATTTGTTGGTGGTTCCCATACTCTTGTAGAGAATGAGCCTGGTTAAATATCAGCTTTTAACTGTCTTCTGCTACATGGATTGGATGTGATTAGTGAACTTTGGCATATTGAACCTGGTTGATGCTCTTTTAATGCAGTTATTGGCATTAGCTTCATAATTCAAGAGACAAAGCGGATCATTACACAATTACAAGCCCAATCCCTATTTACAATATTTTAAATAGTTTTTACGACTTGTGACATTATATGAGTGTATATAAACCAAAGTCACATCTAGTGAACAGAGTATGCTCCAGTCCAGTGAAGATAGATATAATGATTTTCAATTCAGAGCAGTGACGATATTTATCAAGATATCATGATATTTATTTCAATCCAGTGGCGAGCGATATATCACGATATTCACTTCAATACAGTGAAGATAGCATGTTTTAGTCTAGTGAAAGAAAATATCACGATATTCATTTCAATTCAGTGAAATGAGCATGTTAAAATATCGTTAAAGATATCACAATATCCTTAAATATTGACGATTATGTACAAATATTACGAAAGATATCACGATCACAAACTTGACTCTTTTCAAAATGAATAAAAGCTAATAACTGCCCTAAATAATCAACTAACAAATTTTCTTCAATTTTAGTTTTTAATTCTTATTTTAAGACCTAGATTTTTATTGTTTTACTATTACATGAGAATAAATAAATTTCCATTAAATACGAATGGAAATTGGGATTATGCATTAATTCTATTACATCATTATATATTAGATTTATTGCAGCAGGTCTGGACCTACACTTCTGTAAAATGCTACACATATAAGCTATTGATCATCTCATTGATTTTTAATGTCGATTGCAGGACTCTTTTCGAAAGCGATTGCCCAGAGCGGAAGTCCAATCGGAGAGTGGGCCGTGCAGAGGAGGCCTCGCATGTACGTCGAGAGGCTGGCCCGCAAGCTCAAGTGTCCGGACTCCAACGACAGCGAAGTCATCTTGGCCTGCTTGAGGAAGATTGATCCGGAGCAAATCATAGACAAGAGCGAGGATGCCGTGAGTACTGGCTTTTAGTTGCTTTTCTTCCATAATACTCAAGGAGAATTTGAAGAGTATGTTCCTAATATATATATAAATATAGGAGGTTATCAAAATAATGGAATATTACTTTCTTATTACTTAGATATTACTTTCTTCCACTTATCAATCGACCAGGTTTTGGGAGAGTGGCACCACTGAAGACGACGTTTGGCATTAGCATCTGTTACAAGTGGCTTGGTAATTGCTGCACTGACGTAAATGCCCCGTTTATGAAGGTGCCTTCTAACTGTAATGATTGCCACTGGAGAATCCAGATGCTGATTGAGCTCTGCGGTCACTTTTGTTTCGCTTTTGAGCTATCACAATCCGCTTCAATACCCGTCGGTCTCTTTCACTGAGCTTGTCTTTCCGTCCCCTCTTTTGCTTTGCCGAGCTTGTCTTGCCACGCAGTGTATATGCTGTCATGACTTTAAACACCGTACCTCTGGAAACACCTAAAAGTTGGGATGTTTCGGTTACACTTGCTCCAGCTAGACAGGCCCCCACAATTTGGCCACTTTGAAAATCTGAAAGGTCAAACATTTGACGCGTTTGAAACAAATCCAAGACTTACAGAACTTCAATAAAGCTACCACATAATACCAGAATATATGCATTTCTATTTTTTTAAAAACTGGTAGCTATTATTATATTTTAATGCTTACGAAGCGCATTCAAAAAAGTCACTTTTATTCACAGGTGTTTCCATTATTTTGATAACCCCTTGTATATATATATATATATATATATATATATATATTTGGAAACATTTAAAACACAATATACCTGAAGCTTTAGGTTTTAAAATAAACAGTACTTTACAATAATATACATTTTTTTGTCAATTTTTTCCAAATTTGTTTTAATTTCATATTTGTCAATGTTTTATAGCCTCATTTAACAACAGCATTAAAAAAAACATAAATATCATTTAAAAATTTTGTCTTGGTTACCTCAAAAAAATATCTTAATATTTAATTATTACAATACCCAGAAGAGAAATAGAAGAAAAATGAAAGCAACTTGATGGTTACTTTTTATAACAGATCTCTCACGTGGCTTCGTACAACTGACGAGCTGATCATTTAGAAGGAGAGTCCTCACTGGAGAGTAAAGGTGAAGTCAAAAATCTTGCATCGTAGAACGCCATCCAATTGGAAGTCTGAGTGGGAAGACAATCTCGCTTCTGTTTGGCTAGCGTTTTAAGACTGAGATTCTGAGACTTTAGTATGCGGTGAAAAATCACTTTTAATTTCCCTTTGAATCAACGAGGGTATTTCTACTGTTCAGGTCATTGAGAGGTTAAAAAATCACACTGTTCTTTTTTGCTTAATGGAAAAATGTCTTTCTAAGCGGACCGTGGCCTTCTTTCCAGAAGACCCTGGAGGACTCCCTGATGCTCCAGTTTGCTCCGGTGGCCGACGGGGAGTTCCTGCTCAAGCACCCCACCACCATGCTGCAGCAAGAGGGGTCCCTCAGCCCCGTGCCCGTCATGGTGGGAGTGACAAGGGACGAGCTCGAAGTATGGATGACGAAGTGTTAGTAGCAATACCTTTTAGTTAGAAGTGTGTTTGGTTTCTTTTTCACGTGAATGCGTTTTATTTAACCTTTTTTTTTTGTATAATTTACGAGATTTAATCTGTAATTAAGATTTTTAATTAAATAAATAATCATAATAACAATTTGTATGCAATAAAACGTATTCACACTATGTCCTCATTTCATAAGCTCTTTTACAATATAGAAGTCTATTTTTACAGAATTGAAATGTAGGTACTAGTGTGTAGTAGAAAGAGTTTAACAGGGCACTTTAATTATTTTATAGGAAAAATGTGATGAATACACACTACGTCTTCAACTACTAACTATCTCTGATGAATTAGTGGATCATCTAAAATAAAGTTAAGCGCAAAAGACAGTGGTCGTTATCCAAGAGCCTCTACATCTAAAAATATTAATTACATGTAGGGTCATGTTTGTAAGAAATTGTTCATCATGAACTCTGTATTATGAACATTATATGGCAAACAATAATTTCTGAAGATTCTTGCCAACATCTAGGATGCTTGAAAGCCTTTTTGCAGGAAAAAAATCCACATTAGTTGATAAACAGAAAATTAGCTAACCTTGTGGCCCCCAACACTACAAGAATTGTCAAGTACCTCCTGCAAAAATGTTGCCAGTAAATTAGGCTTCACTCACCACCACATTTTCCCGATCATGTTCCAACAGATTCCTGTCTTTTTAGAAACTTGTATATTCCCTTTCCAAGACATTATCAAGACTTCAGAATTTATCAAAGCGAAATCAAATGAATTTTATAAAACAGAAGCATTGTAAAGCTTCGAACGATGTCATTGAAACGAATGGTGACTATGCTCATGATTAAATTAATATATTCTTAATTAACATTTTAGTTTTATTTCAATCAAAAAAAGAAACCGAACTTTAGTTACAATAATATAGACAATGTCACTATACTGATCAGATTTATGGGACAATATAGATCAACTTTAAAACAGCACATTCCGCATCTTTTCACTTGAATCTCTATCTATGTTATTATAGTCCTATTATGTTATGTTGTTAGTCTTCCTATCTATGTTATAGTCTATTCCTATTATGTTATGTTGGCATTATTAGCAATGATATTTCTGACCTGGTGGCTAAAGAGGATTCTGTTTCACACATAGTTTAATTGGGTATACAATGTCTACTAAAACTTACACGTAGAGTTACAGACAATCAAAAACTTGTTCTCCTTTTCCAAATGTCCCTTACAATTCCAATTTCATCCAAATTTTCGACTTCTGAGCTACGGAGTTTCTTTAATCAAAAAAACGTGGATTTGTACTGCACCGATGGAAAATTTAGTTTTATGTGTGAACTGCATTGGCAAAAAAAAATAGTTCATTCTTCTGTCGGCAGATGTCGATTGATGGGGAATCTCACATTGCTGCGTTAGAAATCTGTCGTTTCCATGAATTTAGAACTTGAATCTTGAATTTCCATCTATTCTAATCTTTCACGATTTCTTTGGACTTTTTCTGCCAAATGATCGCTCTTTGATAAGTGATTCAGGTTAAGTTTGTTACTAGGTTCATTGGGAATTCATTCCAAAACTTAAGAGACAAATCACAAAAATTGCCATTGCATGACCAAAGATAAATAATTTTTTAAAAACAAGAGACAGATCAGACATTAGTGGAAGCAGAAGCACATTATTTTAAATGAAAGAGACAGATTTTGGTGAGTTCCGGGCATATGGGCCGATATCTGTTTGCATGGCCTGACCTGTATATCATTCCAAGAAAAACTATTACTTATCTGTTAAAGGGACAACATTCTTGATTTAATTGTTCATCGTTACAGATGGTGACTTTTTAATCCTATAAAACAATTAGATTGGATCACACAAAGCTCGGTTCTTGGATCTTGGATTATGGTTTGGCTAACATGTTCTCTGGACGAAATTCGTTTGAGTTCAAGAAAGACAAAAAGCTAATCCAACCACTGAGCTCTAAGGTGACCCCACCCTTACAATCCTTAAGGGACTTTTATTTGCCTTGACACTGTAATAGGCTTTTAAACGTTATCATTTTGAGCACACAACTGTCGAGCCTGAAATACTTTCAGAAGTGATAACACTCCACGTACAAGCTGATTCCACATACAACTCAGATTCTGTTTTTTTATGCGGTATGTTTCTTTGAAAATAAATAACTCGGAAATAGTAAGCCTGAAGGTTAACATGTTGGATTTTTAGATCAATATTGAATCAATTATTAATACTTAAGTTACTTTATCTAATTCAGAGTTATTAATCTAATTCAGATAATTTTGACTCAGATTATATTTTACTTAGAGGGCAATACTTGAAATAAGTTCAATAATTAAAATTTTAGTTTCATTCAATGCATTATTTACTATTTAGATAGATTTATTGAATCGACTCCCTGTCTAGCTGATAGAATATTCATTGCCGTAGGATTGTCTTCTTTTAGCCTACCAGGACAAAGATCCCGCTTCCATTCCCTTCACCAAGGATCTTTTAAGAAAGTACCTGCTGCACCTGGTGCGCAAGGACTTCATGTCTGGCGTCGCTGCCGACGTCTTGCTGCACGCGGTGTACACAGAATACGTGTACAAACATGGAACGACCTCGCGTCACAAAAAGAGAAGGCAGCAACAGCAGAAGATGAGCAACGGAACTGCGCCCTACTATGAGAGTCCATCTTCAGTCCTGCCAGATATCAGGACACTTGGAAAGGTCGGTCGTTTATTCACTATACTTTTTCACTTAAATCCCTTACCTCGTGCTTGTTCTACCACGAAAAAAAAAAAAAGAACGTGCTCTCAAATCACAATAGTGCCTTGGTTAAACATAAACCAAATCCGACTTTATCCAAGACACGATTCGCCGTAAGCTATAATTGAATATCTATTCATTTGTTTCAGCAACCACAGAACATATAAAAAAAAATACTGACGTAATTAATTTAAAATGCCATAAAAACTAGGTAAATAAACTTTAACTTATTGTATTACTTGCAAAAAAAAAATATTAACAATATAAATTAATTAATGAAAACAATTTTTAATCATCAATCTTCAACAGAATGGCAAAGAGGATTACTTCGAAATATTTTTGGCTAAAGGGCCTGTTAGAAGTATAATCATAGATGTTTGTTTCTTCTTCTTTTTTAAAAATATTTCTGAAATATTACATGGACTTTTCGTTGAATTTCGTTGGACCTTTTCGTTCTGAGTCTCATATTTGTTTGGATTCCATTTCATAGTAACATTTTGAACTTCCTTCCATATTGGATAGAAGTTCATATAATCACAAATTCTTTAAGCGAGAATTTTTTTGTTTACAGTCACTCGCCGTAAACTAAGGGAGTCGTTGTCTGAAACCGTAGTTAACTAAGATACCACTGTACATTTCAGAAATGTGAAGAAATATTTAAAAACATATTCAATAAACAAATTCATTCCCATAATCCTAAACGATATCCTAATTTAGAACACAGGATTCATCATGTCCCACAACGTGTGAAATGATATTGCGTACGCTGAATACTTTTTGTAAAGATTTGGTTCAAAGGATTTTATTAGACATAATATTTCTGAAATTTTACATAGTCTTTTCGTGGATCTCAAGTTCTTATAGTCTCATATTTGTTTGGATTTCACTTCAAAAAACATTTTGAACTTCTTTACATTTTTAAATTGGATAGAAATTCACACAATTAAGAATTCTTTACCCATGAAATTTTTTTTGCTTGCAGTCATTCATCAAAAACCAATAGAGTCGTTATCTGAAAAGTTTGTTAGTTAAGATATTGTACAGAAAAGAAGATATTGATCAGAAATTGTAAGAATTGTATTGTAAGATATTGATCAGAAATTTGAAGAAATATTTAAATACATATTCAATAAACAAATTGATTCCCATAATCATAAAAGAAGTTTAGATTCCAGAAGGCCACAAAGGATGAAAGGATACTGCTTAGGCTAAATATTTTTAGTAAATATTTGGTTCAAAATATTTTATTTGACAATAAGTTGTAGAATATGAGAATAGGTTGAAGTAAATATACATATATACTTCAATATGTCGAAAGTTATCTTCCCTGACACGGACTGGTATCTGGTGGCGGAAAAATAGCTAAAAGTGATCTGGAACCCAAAAAGAGCGCTTTCGTTTGTTTTAGACACCTTAAGAGAGAATTTTCTACTTTGATATCTTCTGAAGTAAACATTGTTGCTAAAGATAAATGTTGGCTTGAAATTATTATTTGTGTTTTTAGTCTAGTAATTTTTTGTAATTCTATAAAATCTGTCTTTTTTTTTTTCAGATCATTAGTGACATAGACCTGAAAGCCCCCTCCGTGAAGTTAGTGAACCTGCTGACTCTCCACCCTTCTGTGTCCGTTTACATGTACGAATTCGATTACGCTAGTTCAGACGACGTCATCGCTAACAAATATGTAGGTGCGAAACATTCGTGGGTAGGTGAGTTGCAGATAAAGGTATTTGCTGCTACATCTCACCCATATTTTTTCCTCACTTTATTTTTTTACTAAAATAATTTAGTAATCTCAATAACGATGGTTCTTCACAATAAAACGAAAGTCGTGAGTGGGACGATGTTTTTTTCGAAATTTCCACGGTCGGATATTTTCAAAGTTATCGAATCTATGACTAATCTAATGCATCCTATCTGCGAAAAACCTTAATTATCACACGGTGGGATATACGAAACCACAAAGAGCTCATTATATAAACAGGCTAAAACTCTGGCCTGCTCAATCACTTCACAGAAAAAGAGTAAAACAACTCTTCTTATCGACTCTCGCAGAACATTCTTCCTCCTCTCCAAAAACCTTCTTTTAAGAAAAGTCAAGAGAGGGAGTCAGCTTCCCTCCCTTCTCATTGGAATGGACACTTTCTCAACTCCTGGTCTATCACCCTGATGCAACAACTCATGGTGTAATACATATCCCATCTGTAATTGTTTCGATCTGTGAAGGTCGAACATTCATGACGATCGCTAATTTCATGATATATCATTATGCGTGACACTGATTATCTGCTGTTAGATTTGAGTAGCAGGTTGTTCTCCAGTATATAAAGAACTAATTGCATGTAATATAAGTATCCACGATACTGCTTATCTGCTGTCAAATTTGAGTGGCAGGTTATTATTATGCACTTGTTCAACAGTATGCATCCGTTTCCCCTGGGAAGGGAAAGGCTATATCTTTTCTCGTGGGGCGACATCATCGCTAACAAACATGTAGTGCTAAACATTCGTGGGTAAGTGAGTTAAAGGTATTTGCTGCTACATCTCCCCCATTTTTTCCTCCATATACGAAACCACAAAGAGCTCATTATATAAACAGGCTAAAACTCTAGCCTGCTCAATCACTTCACAGAAAAAGAGTAAAACAACTCTTCTTATCGACTCTCGCAGAACATTCTTCAACAGTATACATCCATCAGTATTCAATTTTATTCTTTCCTAAAATAATTTGGTGCTCTCAATAACGATGGTTCTTCACAATTAGACGAAAGTCACGAGTGGGATGATCTTTCTCGAAACTTTTCACATTATCGTTCCAAATATGGGAACATATTCCAAATATGGGAATATATTCCGAATATAGGATATTATATTATCGTTCCAAATATGATCGTTCGAATATATGAATTGGATAACTCTAGTTTAGACGCCATCATCGCTAACAAATATGTAGGTGCGAAACATTCATGAGTAGGTGAGATAAAGGTATTTGCTGATACATCTCACCCATATTTTTTCCTCGTTTTATTCTTTACTAAAATAATTTAGTATTCTCAATAATGATTATTCTTCAAAATAAGGCGAAAGCCATGAGTGGGATGATCTTTTTACGAAAGTGTTCATACTCACGTTAAAAAAGAGATGTTAGTTCGATAGCTCTAGGGAACATTCATCCATGCATCAATGGTTCACGTCCATCAATGAACGTTTAATACGTCCATCAATAGTTCAATACGTGCATCAATGAACGTTAGCGTCTGAAGTATTATTACAATATTTTTTTCCTCTGAATTTCAGTGTCACTATTCGTTTTCTTCAACATTCCACCAACAAATATAAAATTAATAAATGAGCTGTCGAAAACTCAAATATTTATATAAAATAATCTCTAGTGCCCATTTTGTCATGCTGTCCTTGCGTGAAATGTTTTAGATTCCTAAAAATTACATCATTGTAAAATTCATCTAGAGGATTCGTGATTTTAATAGTAGTGGTTTTTAATAAGAACACTAAATGATATGTATGACAAAACATTTTACTATTTTTAGTGGTAAAATGTATACTTGAACAAAATGATGCTTAAAACATCTGAATACAATAATATACTTTTATTTGAATTAAATTTTCCATTTTGACTTACAGAATCATCTGTCGTTCATTATATAAATTTCAAATTATATTGAAGTACAAATATAAATTTAACAAAAAAATTTTTATATCAGGAATATTTATAAAATTATCTTAGTAAGATGTGCAATTTATTTTTGTTTTGTTTTGATTTAAATAATTGATATTAATTGTTAAATTAATAATTGTTGATTTAAACAGTTTTAAAACTTTTTTTGTTGTTGTTGTTGTTCTAATGCAGCTGGCAAACACTTAGACATGGACGTCTTGGATGCCTTAAGGCAAGTGCTGCACAGACGTACTCACTTTGCATTACCCAGGGGGCACGTGTCACTTGAAGATAAGCCACGGACGCGGAGTAACAAATTTAAAAACTAAACAGTCTTTTTTTAAAAATGCAGAAACCAAATAATAATAATAATAATTCAAAAAAAAAAAAAAAAAAAAAAAAACAATATACACTGAAGTGACAAAAGTCATGGGATACCTCTTAATATCGTGTCGGCCCTCCTTTTGCCCGACGAAGTACAGCAACTCGACGGGGCATGGACTCAACAAGTCGTTGGAAGTCTTCTACAGGAATATTGAGCCATGCTGTCTCGATAGACGTCCATAATTGTGAAAGCGTTGATGGTGCAGGATTTTGGGCACGAACAGACCTCACGATGATGTCCCATAAATGCTCGATGGGATTCATGTCGGGCGATCTAGGTGGCCAGATCATTCGTTGGCATTGTCTAGAATGTTCTTCAAACCAATCGCGAACAGTTGTGGGCCGGTGACATGGCGCATTGTCATCCATAAAAATCCCATCGTTGTTTGGGTACATGAAGTCCATGAATGGCTGCAAGTGATCTCCAAGTAGCTGAACATAAGCATTTCCAGTGTTCGGTCCAGTCGCACAAGAAGACCAAGCCCATGCCATGAAAAAACAGCCCACACCATTACGGAGCCACCACCAGCTTGAACAGTACCTTGCTGACAGTTTTGGTCCATGGCTTCGTGGGGTCTGCGCCACACTAGAACCCTACCATCAACTCTTACCAACTGAAATTGTGACTCATCGGACCAGGCCACGGTTTTCCATTAATCTAGGGACCAACCGATATGCTCACGTGCCCACGAGAGTCGCTGCAAGCGATGTCGTTCTGTCAGTAAAGGCACTCGAATCGGTCTTCTGCTGGAATAGCCCAAGAAAGCCAAATTTCTCCGCACAGTTCTAACAGACAAGTCCCTTGTACGTCCCACATTGATTTCTGCGGTTATTTGACGCAGTGTTGCTTGTCTGTTAGAATTTAGGACTCTTTGCAGACGTCGCCGGTCTCGGTCGTTAAGTGCAGGCGGTCGACCACTGCGCTGTCCATGGTGGGATGTTATGCCTGAAATTTCATACTCTCGGCACACTCCTGACACAGTGGATCTGGGAATGTTGAATTCCCTAACGATTTCCGAAATGGCATGACCCATGCGTCTAGCTCCAACTAACATTCCGCGTTCAAAGTCTGTTAATTCCCGTCATGCGGTCATCATCACGTCAAAACCTCTTCACATGAATAACGTGAACAGAAATGAAAGCTCTGCCAAAGCACTGCGCATTTATACCTGTTCTACGCGATGCTACTGCCATCTGAAAATTTGCATATTGCTATCCCATGACTTTTGTCACTTCAGTGTATTTGTAACGTACCAATGAGTACGGATCGATATAAAAAACATCTATTATCTAGAATTTAAGACAATGAATTTATTTCTATCCGAAAAGGCCAATTAATAATTGGATAAAATACTATTGGAAAATAATATGGGGATATTGAATTATAGTTTTATGAAAGAATTCTAATAACATAAGGAATATATAATATGTACCAGGAAAAAAATTTTTAAACAATGCATCGTCTTTTTAATAGCATATCGAAATCCTTTTATTAAAACCTATCTCATTTTTTTATCTATGCTAATCGAATTTCTAATTTTATATTTCTTGGAATATAATTCATATCGTTTATTTTAATCACATAATCTTTGGCAATTTATAGTGAATTAATTTATAATAAAAATTTATATTCGAGGTTAAAAATAAGTTAATAATTTAATAATGAAATAAGTAGGCGGCTGTAGTCTGCTCTCAAGGAGATCTGTTTGATTAAACAACCCAGCTTATTATGAGTATTTTTTCATAGTATTTAATAAGCTGGGGTTATCAAATATTATAAAAATATAGTAATTCGCATAATAATTTTTATACTTTATTCCATTATTTTCCCATTAAATTGTCGTAGAATGTATTGCAGAAATTGGCTAAATTTTGACTTTTGCTCTTGTTTTAAATATTGTTATATTTATTTAGTTGATTCTTTTTTCATTATCATGTCTAGTTGTAGTAGGGTTTTGAATTGCAGATGATTTACACTTTCATATACATAATACTAAATTATGTAATTATAAGATATAATTGCATGTTATTTCTGAAGAAAGAGTTCCATTTGCTCCTTTTGAATTTCCTTAAGTGATCTTGTGTAGAATACTGATATTTAAATTTTAAATTTCCTTGTCATTACTAAAAAATCACGCGGGATGAAAAAGCTCTTTATGAAAAGTATGATAGTAAGATATAAAATCATTTTGATGTTCTTCTGTTGTTGTGTCTTATCCCACTTGGTCGACAGCAACATCTAGACCAAGGCCATGAATTCTCATGGAAGGAGGGAAGATTGAGCAGATTTTGTTATGACGAAACACCAGTAGGTGGAAGTCTGATTTGGCTCTGAATCGCTAAAAAAGGAGGGCAGTGCTTTTCGGGAGAAATTTTAGTTTGGTTTGACCCCCTACGGTAATTTTTTGCAAAATTATAACTAATTAGATCGGCACCTACAGTTTAACGTAGATTCCAAACCACTAATAAACAGGATTTGAATCTGGAGCCTGTGGTACGAAAGGGCGGAGCTCTTGCCAATTGTCCATCTGGCCGCGGAGGATTTTTAGGCTGAACTACACAGCATTTGCATATCGTATAGGAGAAAACCCGTAAGATCACCACCAGGAAGTACGACTAACGAGGCAAGATGTTGAACATCCCAAACGCCATCGAATCTCTCGTTTTTTGAAACAGTGTCTACAATAATGCCGCCAGCATTGTTGAACCTCAGCCCTAATGGTCACAGCAGAGCACTTTGTCACTAATCTGACTTGATACTCTTCTGCATTTCATGGAGGAAAAATGTGTTTTTGAAAATAGTTAGACCATTTTTTGCAAATAAAAAAGACATTTAGCACCCTCTTTATTTAAATATTTTTAGGGTTTATAAGATGAATAATGGTACTTAAGTTTGGAGTTAAAACATTTGGGCACAATTTTTACCACCAAAAGAATCACCAAAGATATAAATTTATAAGATCGTTATTTATATAGAACAGATATCATTGAAGATTGCACGATTTCATAAAGACTAGGAAATTATCTTTAAAATTATGCGAAAATATTCTATACGTGGATGATTTCCTACATTCTAAGAGAGAAATTATATCGTCCTATTTAAGAATATATTCTAAGTCATCGAATAATTCATTACTTGATATATATTACATATCGCTCATTTCCTTAAGTTCTAATCACTACTTGAATATGAGTTGTACATTCTACTCAAAAATTGACGTACTAACATTAAGTAATAATTCAATGCCTATCTATTCCAATTAATATAATTTATTGGTGATTATGATACTAATTAAATGCCATTCCATTCTAATTAATATCATTCATTGGTGATTATGATAATAATTGAATACTGTTTCATTCCAATTAACCACATTCGTGATTATGATAATAATTGAATACCGTTTCATTCCAATTAACCTCATTCGTGATTATGATATTAATTAAATGTCATTCCATTCCTTTTAATATCATTTATTGGTGATTATGGATATAAAGATCGTTATACTGATATGTTTAGATGTTCTCATCATTATGTGAAAAGAAATAGATAAGAATGCATTCGAATTTAACTTTATTCCAAAAAGATAATGACTGCCAACTACTTAATAATTATTCATTAAATATAAATATATCAAAAATTAAATCCATTTAATGTCATCTTGTCATCAGAAATCTTCTGTTAAATCATAAGGCGATTGACATCTTTACTTACTGATCATTTTATCAGTCACCATCCCTTAAAACCTTAATTCAAAATAATTTTTAATTAAATGTTTATTAACTTGCATAATTCATTCTTTTCTTCTACTATATTCTTCTCTTTTTCTATTGCAGGTAAATAATGGCTTCTACAGAAGCAACATGCTATCACGTTCTTGACGAAAAGAGAATAGTTACGAAGATGATACTATTAAAAATAACAAAGCATTTTATCATTTTACACACATAATACATGCATGGAATTTTTAATACATCATTCTTATCAATGGTGTTATCTACGTAAACATTCTGTAGATTTTTGTTATACGGCCTTCGTCAAGAATTCAATGACAGCACTTTGCTTTTGCATTCAATCTTTTATTTACTTGCAATGAGAAAAAAAAGTTTTGCCTTAAACTTCTGAAAGAGATAAACGATTTAGTAATACGTGTTGCCATCTTTTGAATCAAATTATTTCAGAATTGCAGTGCCCGTGATAGTTTTGTTATTCAATCGATACTTTAATCGATAAATTATTCCTGACCACGAATGCTGCCATTTTAGAGAAACTAATATTGCACTGCAAAAGAATATTTATACTATATTTTTTAAATCTATTTTCCAATTAAAATCAATCGAATAAATTTTTATTTTAAAAGCAGGAAGAAACAACTTTTTTGTTTCAATTATTCCACAGAATTTCAGTTTGATATTATTATGGCGGGAAGAAGACGTTAAAAATATGAATTAATTCTCATGTAGTTCCTTCAATATTTTTTCATTAGAGAATGAAAAATTGATTTTAAATTAATTTTCTTAAAACAAATTGGACTCCAAAAGGATAGATCGATACTTTTCTTTGTCTTTCTGGTCGAATTAAATAGGAAAAGATATAGTGATATAGTTTTTTTGCCGATTGCAGCTCTCAATATCAATGTCGATACTTGCATTCAGGATTTACAAAGTTTAACCAAGGAGACAAACCTGAAAGTTTTATTAGGAGTTTGCAAACATATGTTCCCCAAAGAAAAAGAGAAGAAGTCGAATAAACTAGGTGAGATCACTTAACCCTAAAACACACATTCTTTGGCACAAAAATTCGAATCGGTTTAGAAGAAAAATCCAAAAGTAATGTAGTTTCATAATATCAGATCTAGAACAAAAATTTCTAATAATAATCACTTATTAAATCAAGTATAAAGCAGTAGAATTTCAAATTATTGTAAAGCAACATTATTTTTTTGGTATAAAATATATACCAAAAAAAAAAAAACTTACCTATATATATAAGAGTAGTTTATATTAACTTTTTCTTTTAATAGCATGGAAATATATCTATTATTGATTTTTTTTTCCTTCAATACAAATTTTATTTTAATTGGGTTATTCTTTTTTGAGTATTCTCTTTTTTTGTGTCAAAGGAAGTATTTAAAAAATGCATTTATTAACAAATTACTTTCTCGGTACTAAAAGAAAAGACAATGCATATTCATTAAGCAAGGTCTATCACATGTTTCATGTCTATTAAAACATGCTGTTGTTTTTGTGTCAAAGAAAGTATTTTAAGAAATGTATCTACTAACAATAACACGCTGGGTTTTTTTTTCCCGTCAAAGAAAGTATTTAAAAAAATCTACTTACTAACAAATTACTTGTTCAATACTAAAAAAAGATAATGCATATTCCTTAAGCAATGGCTATCGCTTGTTTCATGTCTTTATATAGCATGCTGTTGATTCGAAGTCGTAACAATTACTCGACTAAATTTATTTCTAAAGTTATTTTATTTTGCAGTTTCTTGCTTCCTAATATAATGTTTATAATTGAAAATGAATTATTTCATATGATATGGGGGTTTAAAAGAAAGCTCGAATGAGAAGATATGTAAAATATATGGGAAATAGTAAGATTATCCAAATTTAAAAGAATGTTTATTTATAATCCATGATTGCTACTAGCAACGGTTGTGGTTATCAGTACAAGTAAAAAAAGTCTAAAGACTGATTTAATACTTTACATAATTTAATAACTATATAATTTTAAAACATCCGCACAATTATAAAAAGAGATGTTTTGGGGAAAATGGTTGAAATAAAAAGAGAAAAATATTCAAAAATACTCCTATTCCTATAAGCATTTAAAATGTATTCATAATCAAAATTTTTAACTATAACTGCGATTTAAATTATTCTGTTCTAATATATAATGTATCTTTAGAAAATTTTAACATTAAGTACAACATTTTTTTAAGTGCCTGTTATATTGTTTCCCATTCATTTTTTTTTTTTTTTTTAATTTCAGCTTATTTTTAAAAAATTGGAAATTTTTAGAATTACTAAAAATAGTTTGATAATTTTATTTTTGAGAATAATTTCTATATTATAATTTAAATGCATCTTTATTTGTGTAGGTTCTTACCATGAGAGTGAACTTTACTACATATTTGGTTTTCCCCACATGAATTTGAGCAACGCTCTGAGGCTCCCACAAGACAAAGAAGTCTCGAATATCATGGTCCAACTTTGGTCAGATTTCGCAAAGCATGGGTAAGTATCACAGAAATATTCATTTCTTAAAATCATTTATTTTAATCTATTTCATATACTATTTTTAATCATTGAATTTCAGCAACTCTGACTTCAGAAAAACAATTTTGTCACACCTAAAATATTAGTACGTTGAGCATCTAAACAATTTAAAACTGTGTAAAAACATCTATAAAATCCGTATAGGTGGTCAGTTCAGGATTGGAGAAATATGTTTTTATGCCCAGTTGGAAATATTAATGATTTCTAAAGTATATGTAATTTGAAAATCTGAAATATATGCTGGGGCCTGATAGCCGAGTGACTAGAGTTCTGGCGCTCGATGCCACAGGTTTCGAGTTCTACTCCAGAACGACGTTACCATTAATGTTTATCATCCTGGGAAATTCCATCTTCTGCAGGAAACAAAGTTTACGTCATAGGATGGACCTGGTTAGCTAAACTTTCTCTATACTTCTCCCCAGTGATCCTTCCTTTCAGGGTTACGAATGGTCCAGCAGAAAACCACGACACAGCTGCTCATATCATGACAGATCCACCTCCATACTTGACAGTTGGAAGGAGACAATCACGCCCATACGTTAGTGCAGGTATCCTCTAAATGTGCACCAGTCCTGTTGTGGTGAAAGGTGATTTATCTGACCCTATAATTGTTCACTTATCAGTCTACCAGGTTTTATGGTTGGGGCTCCACTGTAGAGAACGTTTGGAGTTAACAGATGTGACAAGTACACTTTTAAAATTTTGAAAAATTTCAAAAAAAAAATTTTGAAATTTTTTACAACATAAGAAATATATACTTTATGTATAATAATAACGGTACATTACAGCTTTAAACATAAACTTGGATGCCCACAGGATACCTATGATGATTTCATTTCTTTATTTTAGAAATCCAACTCCAAGAAGCATGGACGAGGAAAATATGGTGAAGAATTTCACTTGGAAGCAATACACAGAAGAGGAGGACTGCTTCGCCACTTTGGGATTGCAGCCGTTTGTGGCGAGGTCTTACGAATCAGAAAGAATGACGTTCTGGAACCACTTTGTGCCACTGTTCACCGAATATCCCATTTTACTGTCATCCAACAACACCAAAGTCATACCCTTAGCGGAATGCGGTCTCACATACACCGTGTTACTCTCATTCAGTGGTTGGTTTCTAGCAATTGTCTTCGTAGTTCTTCTCCTGCACTTGTGCTCTTGCAAGTATTTCAGTGTGATGCGCAAGCTTCCCATTCCTGTCTGACATATGTAGAAGAGGGTGGAAGACGTTAATCCAGTGCATTAATCTATTTCGCAATTGTCAAGGACAAATAGGTGAGAAAAACCCGGTGAATTGTTATTGGAACGTTAAAACTGTTAGCTGAGTCATATCACTGAAGTTGTTCACTGATTTCGCAAAAGAATTTGCAGTAAAGCATGAAAGTTGCTTATATTACTCCTGCGAAAATATTTTGTATAACTTGTACTATATTTAATTAGGATTTTCAATGTTTACTTAATTTCTTGTAGTTTTTTTTCTAACATCTTCAATTGCAATTGCTGAAGAAAACTACAACTGCTTTGTAATATAAAGAGCCTTCATTATTTTTAAACTATATTACGATAACGTAACTGTGACTTTTGTCTTAACAAATTAATCCCGCCGAATTGAATGGAAAGCCCGTTTGAACTTTCATATCTCTTGCTTGCATTGTATATTGCATTACTACGAAGTAACTGTCATCTTTTCGAACTTCTAAGAATTGTATCAAGTGCTCTGTAATTTATTATGAATACTATTAAAATCTAAAGCTTTTCAATGTACTTATTCCGATATTATATCTGAAGACATACTAACAAATAGTTTTTATGAATAATATCAATGCATTTCTAATAAATGGATGGATGCAATGGATTTCTAATAAAAAATGCAAACTCAATATAAATTTTTCTTTCTTTTTATCTATAAATATTTTCAAATTAATTGCTCAAGATTAAAGTATGCTTCCCTTCTACAATTCTATGTACATTAGATTCAATAATTTTTGTAGCAAATTCGATATATGATCGAATTTCGAACTAAAAATATTTTTACCTGATCTCAAGTCGTAATATTAAAAAAAGGGAAAATCATAATTTTCTCATGTTTTTTAAAGCAAATTTATTATAAGATATTACTAATTCATAAATATTTTTTACTATTTCACTTCAGTGTATGAATTCATTTGGAAACAACTTCTATTAATCAATACGTTGTATTAAAATATACAAATTTTGCAATTGTACATGTATATATCACTAATACTGATGTCCTAGGGTCCGAGTCCCGGAGGTGCCATGGATATTTGTAGTGGTTCGAAATCCACTTTAAACAGTGGGTCTCTGTGTAATATAATTGTAGAGCATTGGGTGTAAGGCTGACGATCCTACCTCATAAAAAGAAAACATCTCCTGCCTCATAATCTGCCAGTAGGCAGACGGTCTTGGTTTACCATGGGACTGTTGAGCCAATGAAGAAGAAGAACGTACATATATAAATATTTAATCACTAACCTGAAAAGGCAATAAAATGAAGTGAAATATTTATATAATTCAATACTGCACAAGCTTATTTCTTTTATATTTTCACAAAACGAATTTGATTTCTTAGAAAAGAAGAAAAAAACTTCTCGCCATATTACTTATTTAACTTTCTACTTCTTTTTTACTAACAAATAGTGAAATTTTATAAGCTAATTTTAATTCACTTTCAAATACCTTTTCTACTTAAATTGTGAACACATACAAAGTTCTAATTGGTAATATAAAATGTTTATGTTTCTACCTTGATGATGTAGTCAGAAAAGTGGGTACCTACCTATTTTTTCATTACTTCTTTTTTATTCTTATTAGTAGCATCTCATTGACAATGCGTGAGCCTACGGTGAATAAGTTCATCTTAAGCTCCTCGTCAATAGCGCCACATATATTGGCAAAATCACCTAATTCTTATAAATTTAATGATGTTTAATTGTCTATATTGTGTTATTACAACAAAACTTAAGCAATTATACAAAGAGCAGAGTGTCCACAGAAACACTTTGTATTTACAAATATATACGTAAGAGCGTCGATCTCAATATTCATATGAATGAAAATGGTGATGTAGGAATAGAAATTTACAATTTTTTTTGGTGTTTACTTCACGTACTTCCAACGTGTGTTTTGAGTTTCATGCTATAGACATCAATGCGAGATTTTCATTCACTCTCCAACATATATACTGAGAGGAACTCGATGACAGCAGTAATATATTGTAACATCTCGGCCTATACTAGACCTATAACAGCTTCTAGAAGAAGGCCAATTTCAGATTCATGGAAACACTTTCATTTTTATTTACAAACATTAAATATAAATACAGAACTCTATTTACATAAAAAATTAAAGTTATAGATAAATTGATTCACAAGTGCAGTTCACTCCAAGGTCAGAGATTTGAGTTCTCGAGTCTACGACGAATCTATTTCAAAAGGTCTGTGGCGGACCTTAATTATCACATCGTGATACATGAAACCACAAGAGGCTGACTTTGAAAACAGGCGGAAACTTCGGTCTATTCAGTCATTTCAGAGAAAAAGAGAAAAACAACATCGCCGCAGAACTCTCTTTCTTCTCCAAAAACATCCCTTTAAAAAAATCCAACAAGACGGGGGAAAAGGGGTCAGCTTCCCTAACATCTCATTGTGATAGACACTTTCTCAGTCCATGGTCTATCACCCATCACGATGCGACAACTCGTGGTGTAGTCCATATTACATCTGTAATTGTTTCGACCTGTCAAGGTCGCACAGACAATCGCTAATTTCATGAGGCTTCATTATCCATGATATTGAATATCTGCTATCATATCTGAGTGACACGTTGTTCTCATGAGTACAAAACACTAATTGCATAACTATCCACAATACTGCTTATCTGCTGTCAAATTTGAGGGATGGCTTGTTATTATGTACTTGTTAAAGAATATACATTCCTCCCACCTGGGAACGAAAAGCTACAATTCTTCTCATGGGAAAAATGCTACAATATACACATTTGTAACTATCAGTGGTGAGTAAACAATGGCGAGTCTTTGCATACAGCAATCTATCTAACTGCGCTAACTATTTTGCAGAGAATGCATTTATCTAGATTTGTCCATTTACAGATGCTCTTTAATACAGCTCGTACCATTTGTTTACATTTTCTAACTGATTATATGACTTGGACTCACCATCCTCATAGAGACCACATCTCTTGTAGGATAAGTTAGACAGCTTTGCGAAAAAAATATATAAACTTGACTTTAAATAGATCGTAATAGTTTTTAAAAACTTTTACATGATAGTTAAAAGAGATGAAAATCTTAAGGAGAATCTCTACCCCTTTTTTTTTGCTGCATGTCTTACTTGTACCACTTATGTTTACCGCGAACATTTCACCAACTAGTGATGAAAGAACTTTTAAGAGTTAATGCACCATTTTTGCATATCATAGTAGAGAATACTCCCTCAAAATCATCTTATCTTAAGCATCCAGCGAGAAGCTTATACACATTGTCTGAATTCGCCCTTGAGTCTCCTCATTTCTACAATTAATGGTTGCAGAGCACGCCATCAGTTAATTTAATATTAGACCTTCATTAGTCTTATTGAACATTTTACTACTCTATCATGAATGGAGCCTAGAAAAATATCAGGTTCCAATGTAGTATTTATGTTCATGGTCACCGATGAAAATGGGCTTTTCTCTGTCAGATAATAAGGATTTGGATACGCATTGTTTACGTGTTTATGCCTTACTATATAAATTTTTATATCACTGTAAAAGTTTTTATTATCTAACAGTTTTAACTAGTATTAAAGTTTATGACTAAAGTCTGTATCATTTCAATCATAGTATTACACTTCTCAATAAGAATATGTTGTATAATCTCTGAGTTTTTTAGCATTGTTAGAACGAGATCACCTTTTCCAAAGGTACCGAATGGAATTTAATACTTTTTCTATATTTTATGTGCATTGGAAAGAATTTTATGAGTTGCTGGGGAAAGATAAGCAATATCGTGCTCATAAGATGCTCAGCAAGGTTTTTATGGATTGTAATAAAATTCTCGATACATGTTGAAATAAACCTTTTATTACTAAGAAATGGCAAATTTTATATACGAAAAAAAAGATAACTCCTTCTTTTTGTATACAATGTATTTAAATCAATATTTTTTTCCCTAGACTATCTATTCGTATCATAAAAAAATTTTTGTGTTAGTATGAAAAAAAACTTTTCTGAGAAACAAATAAATTCTGATACAAATTTTAAAGTAAGTTTTTAGTTAGTAAAACGTTACCAATCATTGTCATATTTTGATTAAATTGGGAAATTTATTTGTATATAGTTTTTCATAAACTAATCATAAAACTAATGAGTTAGAAAAATGCTTAAACTTAAATTTTACAGAAATATTCATTTTTACTATTAATTTTAACTATAAACAATTATGAGCTTTAAAAATAAAAGCTCTATGAACTATATTAATTTATGAGCTATAAAACTTATGAGCTTCAATTTTAATATTTATTTATCATTTATCAACTTTTCGAAATTGGGCAAGAAAACCTGACAGCTTTTTTTTAATTAAATAACACTTTAAATACATGGAACACATTTTTAAACAAGCAGTAGCTACGCAATTTAATGTAAGCCATTGTTGAAAAAAACATATTCAAATTATGCCATTTTTAAAATTTACTGTTTCGTGGCCCAGTGGTAAAAAATAACTAATCTGCAGAAGTACTCAGGTTCAAATCCCCTTGTGGCGGTCACTGCTTTCAGAAATGGCGAGACTCGGTGGTAATACAGATATAAATTAAAAACGGGATTTTTATGGCGTTTATGATGTTCAGCCTCCTGCCTGGTTAGTCGGACTATCTGGTGGGAGTTTTCTTCCATTCAATACGCAATTGCCGGGTTGTTCTCCCTAAAAGGCACTGCCCTCCTTCTTCAGCGATACTAAGTCAATTGACACTTCTATTTACGGATACTCCATCAAAAAAGAAGCTGCCCCCCTTTCCCACCTTCGACGGGTTCATAGTCTATAGCAGAGGTCTCCAAACTTTTCAGCCTTCGGGCCATACTGTTTACTCCAGTAAATACCGAGGCCAAAACCGTTTTAATTTTTCTGCCATTATCTATAATATCTAGACTAGTCGCCGAGTACGCGCTCTGAGCGTTGCATACGCTTGCTAAATTCGCTTCATTCTCCAAAATGAAGTACACAAAGAATGTTTATAGATCTAAGTTAATCGATCAGCATCTTAAATTTCTTTTAATAATTGGTACAAGTAAAATTGATCCACTGTTGTCAGTGAAAACTCACAACTACATAAACCTCATTAGTATTTTTTTACAAGTTACCCCACGGTTTCATTCGCGTTAATTTAGCTTTTCCGCTACTGAGGGATTTTCAGGATAAAAATCATATGTTTGAATCGAGATATATACATTCCAAACATCGATATACATACATATGAGATACTCTTTACCCCAACATAACTACCGAGGATAACCGCGGGGTGTTTACTAGTTTATAATGTTAGTGGGATTCATTTCAATTATTTGTTAGTTGTTATGCTTAAGTTAATTTTTTTGCTTATTATGCTTGTCATTAAGCTTTGACTAGCAAGTCAATAAAACCGAGTTATTATCATTCTGTGTTGTTTTTTTGTCCAACTTATTACAGCAACAATAAGCTATTCGCTGTCGCGGGCCGGAGGGATGACACTGGTGGGCCGGATTTGGCCCTAGGGCCGTAGTTTGGAGACGCCTGGTCTATAGATCAGTAGTAGTCAACCTTGTCCCTCCCGTCCACTAGTGGGCGATCCACCTGTCTTGGTCGGCGGTAATGATTTTGTGGGTGACTGAAATCCTTGAATTTTTTAAAAAATTTAATTGATTTTTTTTAAATGTTGAAATAGAAGAATTTTCAAGTATTGTTTAAAAATGCCTATCATATACAAATATGTGGAAAATGATATTCTGTTTATTGATACCTTTCCCTACTTCATATCTTGTGGAATCCATTTTGAATGCTATTAATGATATTATAACCAAAGAAAGAAACTGCAAGAATATTTCCAAAAGAGGAAACGTTTGTTCCTTACAAAAAGTGACCAGATATACAGTATTTATATTTACAGCTTCTGGTATCTAATTAATAATTTAATTAATTAAATGTAATTTCATCAGACATCGTGCTAGTATGCATGGAAAGTATAAATAAAAGATAGATTTAACTACAGTGACTTGTTTTATAAGTATTTATTCTGCCAAACTTAGTGAATGTCCGACATTTTGTAAGAAATTATTATTACATACTTTAACTCGCTGTAACTCTGATTCATAAGTTTTATAAAGTAAAGTCCCTTCCCTACTTTATAAATCACCACAACTGTGGAACCTGTGAATGGTTAGAAAATTTTACTTCTAAAGAAATACTAAAGTGGGCTGTAAATATAAAAAAGGTTGACTACCCCTGACAGCCCCTGACATGATAAGTTGCTATCGACCAAGAGGGATAAGAAACAAAAATGGAATTTTAAATACTTGCTGGCAATAAGTCGTAAAAAAAGCTTATCCTACAGCAATTATTTGATATCAGCAGATATGGCCAGTCGTTGCTCTGTTACAAAAAAATAAACAATTTTTAGTTCTGTTAACTTTTACTGAGCATAGTTCATAAGCAAAAAAGAAGTAGCATGATAATGCCACACTCCCACACTGCAAATTCAAGAAGAATTTGACTAAAAATTTATATTTCACCTTTCCTTTTCTCACGGCCTTGCACCAACAGATTGTTGCCTTTTTAGAACTTTGCAGGTTCATTACGTTAGATTAGGGTTGACCTCAAGAGAAGAGGTAGAAATGAAGCTAGATTCTTTTTTCAAGACAAAACCAAAGGAATTTAAAAAATAGAGGCTTCACAACTCTGTTGAGATGTCACTGAAAAAAAGGATGGTGATTATACCAATATGTTTTTGGAGAGATCTTTCAGTTTTATTTCGAAAAACCGATACAACTCATGCTTTAAAAAGAAAAAAATTTCCACATTTTTGTTATTTGTGAATCAATTATTTTTTTTCAACTTACTAAGTGAACTTAAAATTGGTGTATACAAGAAGTCTCTAAATTTTCTGACAAAAATATGAGGGCAGGTAAAAGAGACTGAAATAAGCAGATTTCGCAATAGAATGTGTGGGTTTTGGAACTATTTGCTATCAAAAATTTGCTTCTTTTGTACGCACAAGCACAAAAAAAATATAAATTTACAGAATAAATAATTTAAATTTTACATTATCATAATAAAGATTATTTTGTATTCGAAGTAATTTAGTTTCTTAAATTTTATATGTATATATGTGTGTGTGTCTGTGTAGGATTTGTTTGTGTGGTAATCAGCAGGCGGCGACACCTTACGATTGCTTGTCTTTGACAGAGCCTGTTTACAATGTGGGGGAGTATTCAACTTTGAACTCTGACTCCACGAGAAGGGGATCAGTACCACAGGTATCGTCATCTACGGGGTCATGACGAAAGAGAAAAGAGAACGGATGGGAGGCTGCGTCAAGCAGCGAGAGAATGGACGATGCTGTCCCTTAATTAATTGTTAATGTAAATATCGCTGTACATATAACCGTGCTTAATTAAATGTTGTTGTTGAGAGAAAAACCAAGTTTCGTTGATGTGTTTTGAAATACACCCCTAGACACCCACTTCAAAAGTTCAGCTTTTGTTAGACTGGTAGAGAAGAAGTCTAACAAATCTGTACGTTCGACCGGGATGAATCTATTGGAACCGGCTAAACCCTACATATATATATATATATATATATATATATATATATATATATATATATATATATATATACAGAACTCTGGCACTCGGTACCACAGGTATCGGGTTCGAGTCCCGGCGGTGCCATGGGTGTTTGTAGTGGTTCGGAATCTACTCTAAGCCGTAGGTCCCGGTCCTAATAGGATCGTAGAGCGTTGCGGTGGCATTGTTACTCCGCGTCCATGGCTTACTATCAAGTTACACGCGCCCTCTGGGTAATGCAAAGTGAGTAACGTCTGTGCAGCGCTTGCCTTAAGGCATCCAAGACCAAGCTGTCTAAATGTTTGCCAGCTGCATTAGAAAGAAAAAAATATATATATACACAGATTTAAAGATATATATATTTATTTATATCTTTAAATCTGGAGAGAGATAGATCTGCTAGAGCTCTGACCTTTGGGGCCACAGGCTCCAGGTTCGAATCGTGATGGTGGCAGGGATGTTTGTGAGTGGTTTGGAATCCACGTTAAACTGTAGGTCCCAGTCTAATGAGCCTAAAGTGTGCACAAAATGGCCGTAGAGCGACATACCAAACCAAATGAATATCCTGAACATTGACCGACAGGAATTTTAGGGAAGCTATCTCACATTTTCAAAATCCGAAATCTCCCACCAGGGAGTGAGGCTATCGATGCAAGAAGTTTTACATACGTTATCATAAGGTTCGTTAATGTAATGAATACGTTAATGACACTTTACATTCGCCACCGAGTCTCCTCTCGTTCTTCGTCCAGCAACGCACTCCACCAGCGGATTTGAACCTAAACTCTCCTGCATACTAGGTGCGTTTGTCATCCTTGGGCCACGAGTCGAACAAATATTAACATTGATAATTAATGTACCAGACGTGGCTAACTATATTATCTTTGGAAATCACATTTCTTGGAGGTAATTTATATCAAATAGCCTTTTATTTTTTTTAAATAACCATTTATTTAATTTTAAAAAATGTTGTTCTAATTCTTCATCAATTTAACTGAATTTGTCTGAATCGTCCTAATAACACATCAACCAAACTTTCGACAACTGCTGTACAAATTTGTTTGCACCTACAAACAAATTTAATTTAAAGATTTGCTTTATAGAATCAGGAATTTTTTTTTAATAACATTACTATTTTTCTCTTATTGGTTTTGCTTAAATCTGTAACAAGTAAAATAAAACAATTACTTTTGATCAGTTTTAGTTTACCATATTTTATACATGCATTTTATTTGCCACCCCTATATTGTATAAAAAAGTTAACTTCCATGCTGCCATCTATAGTGATTAATGTAAAGTTTTAATTTTGTGATAAATTCTGTTTGACTTAAAACTATTTCTGAAAAAAAATTCATTGCATACTCTATATTATCAAATAAATTCTTAAAAATCTTAAAAATTGAAAATATTATTTTCACTCCTTTATTCTCTTAAAAATTGATTTTCATGCCATCCAATAGTGGTTCGCTTACTTAGATGAAAAAATTATAATTATACGTTATTATATAAAATTCGTTTCCAATATTTTATTTTAATCTTTTTCGACTTAGTTTGGATATTCTAAGAAAATATATAGATAAATGTTTCTAAAAGTTCGAAAATTCTCCATCTGCAACTTTTCTTGAATTAATCGTATTTCTGTATTAATCGGTTTTATAATTTTCTAATAGGAAATAAAATATTATTTCAAAAATAAATTTAAATTTTGAATTTCAATCGTTATTCATTCAACATTTAAAATTTAAGTTTTCAATTATTTAACAACTAAAAATTATTTTCAAAAAAATTAATAAAGAAGATTTTTTTTTTTTTTTTTTTTTTTTTTTTTTTTTTTTTTTTTGTCAGAGCTGTGTCACATATATATTTACTTTTCTAAGAAGTGTGCCTTGCTTATTTCGATATTCTAAATTTTGTTATAAATCCTGTTAAATGTTTATCATTTGTAACAGCGTTGAATAATTCAATGGTATTTTTATTGTCACAGTATTATTGCCTCTCTAACATACTATAGTTATAAACTTCTATATCTTACATGATTATTTACACAAAACATCCATTTTTTTTGTTGTTTTTTTCAATAAAAAACAGAGGACTTAAATCCAATCAACCAATATTCAGCTTTTATATCTCAAAAATTAAAGTTGATTTAAAATACGTTTATTTAATCACTGGTGTATTGTAACAACAAACCTATAACGGCTTCAAGAAGGGGGCCACTTTCAGGTTCATGAGAAGACTTTAAATTTTATTTACAAACATTTTATATATATATATATATATATATACAGAACTCCACTTATAAAAATTTAAAATTAAGAATATAAATTAGATACACAAGTGCAGTTCACTCCAAGTTCGGAGATAACAGAGTTCTCGAGTTTACGATGAATTTTGCACACGTGGTCTAAGGCAGACCTTAACTATCACACGGTGTGATTCACGAAACCACAAATGGCTCACTTTGTAAACAAGCGAAAAACTCCGGCATATTCAGTCACTTCAGAGAAAAAAACACTTCTGGTCGACTCGTCGCAGAACTCTTCGTCAAAAATCTCCTTTTAAAAAAGTCGGTCAAGAGAGGGGAGAGGCCAGCTTCCCTCACTTCTCATCGGAGTAGACATTTCTCAACTCGTGGTCTATCACCCATCACGATGCAACAATTCATGGCATATAATATTTAATCAGTAGTTGTTTCGAACTATGAAGGTTGCACAGACATTCGCTAATTTTCTCATTATACATGATACCGAATTTCTGCTACAATATTTGAGTGGCAGGTTATTCTCATTAGTACAAAACTCTAATTGCATGTAGTATAACTACATACAATACAGCTCGTCTGCTATCAAATTTATGTGATGGGCTGCTAAACTAACATACATTGCTCTCTACTGGAAATAGAATGCTAAAACTCTTATCGTGAGAAAAAATGCTACAATACCCAAATAATTAACTTTAGTATTTCGAAATCTCGTTAAGTTTTCTATCAATTTAAAATTAAGGTAAGCGCAGTCAAACAAATAAACAACAATCCAGATTTACAAGCAAAATTTTACGAAAATTAATGAAAGTTTTAAGCAATCTATGTTGGGAAAATATTTTTAATTTGAAATAATATTTCATTTATATTTATATTAAAACCTTACATATGATTATTTATCTTTATAGTATTAAAAATAGCCATTAACAACTTATATATATATATATAGAGAGAGAGAGATATATATATATATATATATATATATATATACTAGCAGAACCCGGCGGCATACGTTGTCCTGCCAAAAAAAATGCAGTGTGGAAAATTACATGTCGCGAATATATTCTCCATACTCCAATGTATGTGATTATTCATTTTCATGGATATCGTTTGAACATTATATAAGATGAAATGATGTAGCACCCTCTGGTGGCAAGTAACAATAAACAACAAAGTTCTACAATATAACAATAAAGTGGATAGCGAGAACCTATTTTCCATACTCGAATATATATTATTATCAATTTTCGTAGCGATTGGTTGAGCAGTATAGAAGTTGATATACTACAGCACCATCTGGTGTCAACTTGCAACAAAAGAGATAGCATAAAAACATTATCCATGTTTTGTTAAACACACACAAAAAATTTCATCAAAATCGGTCCATCCGTTTAAGAATGGACTATGTTGTGGAGTTGGATTTAGAGTTGAACAGTGTAGTGGTACATGTGTTTCAGTGACAAACAAATATACAGAAGAATTATATATATATATAAATATATATAAATTACAGTGCCACCTATCGAGTACAAGTGTGAATCTAAATCCTCCAGGGACGCACTCAAACACACACAAGATATTTCATCAAAAAAAGTAAATTCAGAATGGAAACAAATCAAGGAGCCCCAACTAAGAAGTCCAACTGTTAATGCGAGACGGTTATGCACACTATGACAATGACTATTGTGCCTCTTCATTTATTCAATGGACAACAGCGGTGAATTAGGATCTGAAACCTCCTATACACTAGCTGCGAACTGCCACTTGGCCATGTCAATAAATTAATAGATACAAATGATAACTGCAGGTGGAAAAAAAAGAGCATGCAAAAATATTTGTATGAATTATGAATCTTAATTCAAACTACGCATTGAAAACAATCGTGTAACATGATATTAATCATATTTCACAAAAAATCATTATGTCTACAAATTTACGAATAATTATTGATTTATTTTTAAATTTATTTCGATGAAAAATTATAGAAAAGAAACTGAATGTATTAGATAATGCTAGCAGTGGATTCAAATTAACTGTCACTATACTTTAGAGAGCAAAAGTACTACCAGAAGAGCTTCCAATCAAAACGCTGCTTTGGGCATCGTAAATTAAGCAAGCCTATTGACGTCACTGACTTGCTCTACGCAAAGAGAGAACTGAGCTAAACCAATACATCCTAGGCTAAACTCATCTCTTACTGTAGATTAATATGGAGATCCTTGTCCGCATAGCGGCCTCCAGCTCCTTCATTGGTAGATGACGAAATATAGCGGTAGTCTCATGCCCTTTGAACTGATAAAAAAATAAAAGATAATTAAATGCCTTTTTTTTAAAAGATATATTTATTTAATAAAATTATAAAATGAATAATAACAAAAATTTGGAAAAACATATAAAAGAAAAGAAAATGGAATGTAGATGTTGATGAAATCAGTTGCATATAATTAAAAATAAAACAGAATGAGCAAAGGCCAAATTAGGAGAAAAGTTAACTTTTTTCGTCTAGACAGTTGAGGGTAATAAATCAGTCAGAACTGGATAAATGGATAAACAGAAGAGCAATGCGTGGGCGTAACTCAATCGAAAGGAGAAAATCGTCAGGATTTGGAAATATTTTAAAATATTTAGAACAGTGCGACGTCTGTTGCTGTGTTTGCGGGAAGAAATATCATAATTGTAATTTTGTAGGGTATTTAAAACAGGTTTATTGATATTTCGCATATCATTATAGAATTTAGTAGAAATTTTGTGAACAAATTTTCTTAAACTTCAAATCGAGAAAGCGCGTCTAATATCATCGTTACGAAAGTACCAGGGGGAATTCATTAGCATTTTAAGAGTTTTGTTCTCAAGCCTTTGAATAATTTCAAAATTAGTACGTGCAACAGAGCTCCAAACTGGGCATAAGCTAATACTGGACGAAGATAAGAGAGATATAGCTTGGCTCACGCGATGGAAAACTAAAATCAACGTAGACAAAACCGAAGCTGTATTCTTCACGAGACGCAGAATCCCACCACCTGATATTTTCCTCTTTAATCAACCCATTAAATGGACTAACAATACTAAATACTTAGGTGTATATCTTGATAGCAAACTAACTTATTCTAATCATATTAATCATGTTAAACATAAATATAATGTTTCTCTGCGCATGAAATATTCCTTTATTAATAGAAAATCCCTCTTATCCTTGGATAATAAACTAATCATTTGCATGTATTATTTGCATCCCATTATCACGTATGCTACCCCAGTTTGGGGTTCTGCTGCAAGATACCACATTAACTACATCAGTAGACTTGAAAATAAAATTCTAAGAATGATTACTGATTCTCCGTGGTATTTTAGGATGATGACATTCGTTGCAGTCTTGCCTTCCCTTCTATTCGAAATTTTATGCCCAAGCTTGCTGAAACATTCTATGCAAATCTTGAACATATTCCGAATGATGAAATTCGTTATCTCCGCAAGATTTTATTCTGCCGGAAAATGCTAAACACCCTAGGGCAGTTCTTTACAATTTACAAAGTTCCTAGACGAACTAGTCCATTAGTCATCGTTTCTAGCAGTGGTTACCCTATCCTCCTGTGGAATTTCTTTTTATTTTGCTATTTTACTGCTTTATATTATTTTTTTCTTTAATTACTTAATTATTGAATTGAATTTATTTTTACTTAACTTAACTTAATTTTTTAATTTTTGGTATTAATTTTATTTTTATTTCAATTTTCTTCTTAAAATTCTTAATTTTGGGACATTTTCCTTAACTACTTATTTCCTGGTTTTTGATAACCATGTTTTTCCTACTTATCGCCATGTACTCATTTTGACCAGATAGGAGTTTAAGGCCCCCTGGGCACAAAGCACTCCGATAAACTGTAAAGACTGAAGAGAGATATATTAATATTTTGAGATTAAGAGATAAAGCAGAGTTTCTACTGATTAAAGGATAGAGAATTCTAAATTGAGTATTGAATTTATTTCTAAGATTGTAGATATACGATCTGTAGTTGAGTTTACTATCAAGAATAATTCTTAAGGGCTTAGTTTCTTTAGACCATGTGACATAACTATTTTAGATTTTAATATTAGGAAGGTTATAAGATTTTTTGCAAGTGAAAAGAACTGCTTCAGTCTTGTCTGCATTTAATTTTATCTTTTAGTTAATGAACCATTTTTCCAAAACAATGATGTAATTTTGCAAATTTTCCTGGATGGTGCAAGTTTTTCGACCTTGCGTTAAGATTGCAATGTCGTCAGAATACAGACTAATGTTCTTTTGCGGAATATCATTAATAAAGATATTGAATACGAATTACTTGAATCAAAGAAATCAAAGAAAAGAAAGAAATTGTAAGAAATGAGTTTACAAATCAATCGATTAACCCAGACTCTATAAAAGCCACATCAAGAAAAATTGCAGCAGTTTCACATTTCCAGGAAAGTCTTTTAGCGACAGTTTCTGTGACATTGTAGAGGTGATGAGTTGTAGAAAGAAGTTTTTCGATAAATCCAAAGGGCAGTGAGATGAAAAGGTTCTTTTGATTTGACTCAATTTTAACAAGTTTCAGGATGGCATTTTTAATTAGTTTATTAATAGAAGAGAGTACAGAAATTGGTCTGCAATTAATAGAAGTATGATTTTTTCCTTGTTTATGAACTGGGAGAATTCTAGCTGTTTTCCAAGACTTAGGATAGTATCCAATATAAAGAATAGAATCAGTAATTTTTACAAATCTCCAGTATTATTTTGAAGGGAAGGTTTTTTAACATTTTATTAGTAATTTTATCTATGTCAGGAATTTTGTTAATTTTCAAAGAGAAAATACAATTAATAATGAAAAACACTTTAGTGATAGGAGTTTCAGAGGTTTGATAAGCGCTAATAAAATTAGTGATAGTGGACACAACGAGATCTTCAGTATCATGATTGTGGATATTGTTCTCAAGAAACTGTTCCTGGAGGCTGTTAGCTAAAACCTCAACTTTTTGGCTAGCAGTGGTGGCCAGCGAATTGTTAAAGCCTAGTGTTCTAATGTGAGTACGTTTACGTTTAAAAGCCCTGTGGTAAGACCAGAAAGAACCATTTTCACAGTTTACAATTTACAGGTGTCTATCCCAAATTTCATAATTATAAAGGGCAAGAACTCGTCTCAATAAAGCCTGCGTGTGATTAGAATTAGTCTTACTTTGCGGATCACGAAAGATTTGACAGGTTTTACATGCATGATTATGGTTAGTGATTAAGGTTTTAATGTGTGGAGGAAGATAACTATGATTGTTAATAGTAATTTGTTTCGAAGCTGAATTGCAAGCATCTGTAATTATTTTAGTGAGATATTCAGTGGCGTACTCAATTTCAGTGTCATTGTTAAGTTTATGAGCAGAGTAATTAAAATTGCTGAATTAAAGAAAAAACAAGTTATATCATTGCTGTTAAAAGAGAGAGTAGGATAGGAAAGTTTAAATTTAATAATTGCAGGATTGGGATCTGAAAAAAGATCATTAAGAGAGGAAATGGTGTAGTTAAAAAGAACATTTTTCATGACTACAAGGTCATGGGTAGAGGCAGAATAATTATTAATTCTTGTAGAAGAGTTTGAAGCTAAAATATAAAAACAAAGTTATTAGCATAAGCAGCTAATTGTCTACCAGTATTATTTCTATTATAACAACCCCACTATGTCTAGCATTGAAACACCAACCAAAATGGGGCTACTATTATAGGAAAAAGAACATTTAGATCATGAATGAAATTAGAGGAAGCAACATTATTTGGAACTTAAACAGATGCAACAGTCAGAGAAGGAAAATTGAGAGATACAACAGTAGTTTTAATTGCATAAAGAATTGGAGAGGGAAAATGAGCATGTGGAATACTATTCTTAATTTAAATACCAGTGCCACTAGAAACAAAACTCTGTAGTCCATCATTGCGATAGAAAATGCAATCGGAAAAATTAGGAGAATGATCAGATTTTAAAAGCTTTTCCTGTTGTAGTATAATGTCTGGATTAGAGTTATTAAGAAAAACATCAAATCCAAAAAGTTTATTTTTTAAACTATAAGCATTTCAATAGCAAAACTAAACTCGTTTGGACATAAATAAACTCCTACCACTTAAAAGAAATCTATTTTTAAAAATTTGAATTTATTTTTCCTATTTAAAATTAACTAAATTGGAATAGAGCAATATAAGCAGAAAAAACGATTTTGTTTCGTTGATTTTTAATGTTTCCGAGCTAAGAAACAAAATGATATTTTGAAATCATTTGAATTGAGCTGGAGCAAAATGGTCGAGCTGAAACATCACATTATTTTAAAAAAATCACTTTATTTAAATAAACATCACATAAATGAGGCTAATTTATAATATTCAAAGAACCGGTATACAGAAAGTCGGAACAACCTGGTGGTAAGCATTTGGAGTTTTAAAAATGTTAATGTTTAGATCATGTGCAACTATTAAGCATAGTTACAGCTAAATTGCACAATATTAAACAAACTTTATTGACGAGGAGAGAACTGAGTCAAACTGGTTTGGTGATAATATGCAAGCAAAAGTATTGGGTTGCATTGACCATCACATATTCTCAAAAGGGGACATGTGTTTTTAGAAAGGCATATTAACAAAATTAAGAAGAAATAAAGACTAACTTTTACGAAGTAATAATTTTAGAGATGATGCATATAAAGCTAGAAATAAGATTTCTTTGTTTTGATATAATGGGAAATACATTCGTACCTCAAAAAGTATAGAAGATTATATATAATATAGCATTGTGCAGAATATAAGAAACATTACACAAAAAATGTAAGAAACATAGCATTGCTTTACTTTAATAGTTATTCCATGGACAATAAGTATGATATAATAAAAAAATAAATAAAAAAAAAAGAATAAGAATATACAAATGTTTTCCTTTGTCATAATAAATACTTATTTTAATACTTCAACTGATATTTTGTTCAATAAACAAGAAATATTTTCTTGACAAAAATTTAGAATGTTTAAGCGAACATATACCAATTTTTTTTTTTTTCTAATGCAGCTGGCAAATAAACCATGATCTTTTTGTGTCATAAGGGCTGCACCGATGTTACTCACTTTGCACTACCCACGGGGCTCGTGTAACTTGAAGATAAGCCACGGACGCGAAGGTGTGGCAGAAAATAAATCAGAATATTTACATAAGCTGCTCGTTGTATTTACACATTCATTAATAGAGATGGGTGCAATGTTACCATAAACTGCAAGGTTAGTTACACCATCAATTAATCTTTTATGCTTTATATCAATTAATAAATTGAACTTATTTAAAAAATTTGCACCTAGTATAGGTTTACTAATTTTGGCCACAATAAATGGGAATTGAAATTCTCGGCGTAAACCTAGATCAAGATTTAAAATTTCTGTACCAAAAGTATCGATTGCAGTATTATTTGCAGCATATAATTTATAGTCATTAATAAATTTGTGTTTAGAAGTAGAAGGAATAAGACTTACGTCCGCTCCACTATCAACCAAAAAGCGTAAACCCGTTTTTTTGTCGTTGACAAATAGACGGTATTGACGGCAATGTTTTGTATTTTCAGCAGCAGAGTCTGCCGTTAATTCTGTTGCTGATTCTGGTTTTCCGAAGGATTGTTTTGCCATGCACATGGAGCTTTGCATTTATCAGGAAAACATTTTTCTCGAAAACGAAAATGGTAATAACAGTATTTGCCAGAAGGATTGTAAGAGCGATTGCGAGACTTACTTCGATGAGAAGAAGAGTATCGACCGCTATTTGTTGTTTGGGAACGAGAGTTCCTTGTGACACTCAGTTTTTCAAGTTTATTATCCAAAGATGCAAGTTGTTGTCGTAACTCAGTTATGGCCTCTGATCCTGGTGAAACATTATTGCTTAAGCGGTAAAGTTCTTGTTTTGGTTGCATTTCAAGAATACGATCCGCCATTAATGCCAGTTTTTCAATTCCTTCATCACTAACCAGTAAAATATTCCGCACGGAATCAGGCATTTTTTGTAGAAATAATGTTGTTAGTACCTTATCAGTTATTCCATCAGTAGCCAGGTTTCTCATTTTTTGTAAAAGTTGACTAGGTTTAAGATCTCCCAAGTCAAGTCCTGTCAGCAGTCTCTGAAGACGCTTATTTTCGCTTTCTGTAAATGTATTCAGCAAACGTTCTTGTGCAGCGGTATATTTTGTTCTATTATGATCACTTATAATGTCCCACAAACTTTCAACAAATTTCGGTTCTAATTGCGAAACTAAGTAGTTGAATTTTGTATCCTCGGCTGTTATTCCACAAATTGAAAACTGTGCTTCAACTTGAAAGAACCATATTTCGGGCTTTTCAGCCCAAAAAGGAGGTATTTTGACACTTACCCGCGCTACTTCATCTTTTTTCGCCGATTCATTAGATTCAGTCATTTTGTAAATAATTCACTGTTTGCAAGCAATTCACGGGTCACCAAGTATGTGGCGGTATTGTAAAGGTTGCGTAGTGTTATTAAAATCCAGACGGCAAAATAAAAGACGATAATCAATTTTCACAATAACGACATGTTTATTCTACTTCGAACGCTTACTACGTTCTATTTTTATTCTAGCGGGAAAATTCCCTTTCTAACAGTGAAAGTAGAAGTCGTTCAATTTGTATTCCATTTTACATCAATAGGTGTCGCTACAAAGGTAACAATGCCCCCGCAACGCTCTACGATCCTATTAGGTCCGGGACCTACGGTTTAAAGTGGATTCCGAACCACTACAAACACCCAGGGCAACGCCGAGATTCGAACCCGATACCTGTGGGACCGAGAGCCAGAACGCTAGCCACTCGGCCATCAGGCACCCAAAAAAACATCCCTGGCCCATGAGGGGAAAAATACCAAGTAGAATATTAATATTGATGGAGAAATATTTACATTATTTAGAATCAAATTTAAACCATTAATTATTAAAATTCTTTCCAACTGAATAGGAATTATAATTGCACAATCAATAAAAATTGCAAATTGTAAATTAAAAATATGTTTATTTCAAAACGCGCTTATCGCCAAATGTAACACACCAATTTCATTTCCCGGTGGAAACCAAAATACTACAATTTGATTGGAGGCTCCTCTGGTACCGTCTTGTTAGCATCACGGTCTAAAAGCCATTTTGATTTTGTGCGTGATAATATGTCTAAATTATAATCACTATTTTTGAAATTGTAAATAACTTTTTTTGTAGTGTTTCACCTCGCTGTGAAGTTAAAATGTGTATATTTTGATAAAGTATTACCTTCTGATTGTTAAAGGTAATATTTTTTTAAATTATATTTCTAAGTTATATTACAGCTGATGTACATAATGGTTTTATTGAAAATGTCCGATTGTTTGCGAAATTATTTCACACGAGTATTTCTTAAACAATAGTGCTTTATTTTAACTTTTTATTATATTATTAATCTTAACCATATCAATGACTGTAGCATATTAATGAATTAAAAAAAAAACATAATGTTGTGTACTTACATTATTTTAAACATTTGCCATATGACTTAGCTTTCCTTAAACCTGTTTTTTAAAACAAAGTTTGTTAAATCGGACGTGAGTAAGTTTTCGTTAACGCATCTTAAAATGTGTACATAAGTTCTTAATTAATTTAACTG
The DNA here is from genome assembly GCA_021605075.1 of Caerostris darwini. Classification (NCBI taxonomy): domain Eukaryota; kingdom Metazoa; phylum Arthropoda; class Arachnida; order Araneae; family Araneidae; genus Caerostris; species Caerostris darwini. The sequence goes on from BPLQ01003398.1 coordinate 509,533, forward strand.
TCACATGCGAGAAAGATATAAAACGATATCAAAACATTTTGTTCACAACATGAGAATTACACGAAAAATGATAAAGAATTATAATAAGACGCAAAAGAAATACCTGTACTTTATATTGATTAGAATGAAAATGTTAAAAAACAGCAATTGTGTTCTTTTTAAAAAAAAAACAGGACTATATTTTCCCAGAAATTGAAAATGTCAGTTGAATTGATGTGAAATACATTGAGTTATAATTTCAACAAATGACTGAGACTGTAGCCTAAGAACTGTCCTCTACAGCAGTAAAATTTTATAATTATGACTTTTGTTAACTAAATATAATAACTAATATTTAATATTAACTTTATTTAACTAATATTTAGTAACTAATTCCATGAATTATTTTACAAAAGTCGTATCATTAATCAATGTTATTTCTTATTTTTGTTAGCTAAATAATTGTGATTCTACATAAAAAGATGGTTGTCAAAGTGTGTCATGTATCATTGTCATTTCAGTGCTGTTTTATTGTGTCTCTAGCATAGAATAAATTGGAACTTTTTTGCAGATAATGTAATTTAATTAATTGAATTCATAGCTGAATAAATATGTTTGGTCATTTTTAAATATTAAAAATATGACAACATAACCTATGAAATGAAAGAATTAAAGCAGAAAATATTGAAAAATTGGTTAAAAATATCTTTTCCTATACATATTTATGCAAATTTAAATTCTCTTTACCACTTTCAATATTATTTTTTTTTCAACAGTCACATCTGTCTCTACTTACTAATTTCTCATATATATTCACCCGTTTTTTAATTTAAAATGCATATCTTAATCATTTAATTTCTTTACATTTTTTATTATACAAAAAACAGAAGTTTGGAATGGAAGTTCTGAATATTACAAAGTAATTAACATGAAATAAATAATTGTTCATGGAAAATATAGCACAGAAAGATTTCCTTCCTTTTTTAAAGGAACAGTACCTTAATGGCTTAGATTGGAAAGGTAACAAATGATCTCTTAACAGCACAGTAAAAAAATAGAGAGGAATAATTATTTACATAATTTAATCTGAACCTATAAGTTTTTAAAGGCAATATTTGCTTTACTCTTTATGATTGTAATTGTGTATCATGGATTATGATCATAATTGAATCACTATTAAAAAACTTGCAGAAAAAGTACTAAATCTCATCAAAATAAAAAAAAGTATCTATATATATATATATGCACATATGCTTATTCATTTATAGATGTAAATTATATTTTCATATTTAAAAATTAACAAAATTCAAAATGTGATATCTAAGTGATTCTAGAAAAAAAAAACGTGATAGTTTAAATAAAAGATGTAAATCATGTATGGTTAAAAAGTCTGGTCTAAAGTAGTATTAAAACAAAGTCATACGTTTTTTGTAACTTTAGTTTTCTGTCACTTTAGGTAACAAAAATATTGAAAACATTCAAAATGCATAAAAGTTCCAGAAGATCACCTATGCGCAAAGATGTTTTGAAGAAATCTCATCATGCTAGTGGATCTGGTAGATTGCCAACAACTTCACGGTCAGCTGAAAGTTATTGTTTTCATTTTGAGCACTTTTACTTTAAAAATAATAAAGTATGTGTCTAATTAATTTATTTTGCTTTATTAGATCTGCTTCAATAAAACATTTGTCACCAGGAATTAAAAGAAATCCTCTAATGTCGCCCAGAAAGGGTGGACCTTCTACGAGGATGAACTCAGCATCACCACAACGTTCCTTAACTCGTCATAGCATGCAAGGATCTTCTGCACCAGTGGAAAGGTATCATCTTTCTTGATATAGTCTGAAACCATGAGTGTGTGAACAAAACACACAACCTTCGAAATTCACATCTTTCTGTTCTGGTATTGTATACCAATATGAAAGAAAGTTGTTATAAGCAATCAGGAAATGGAATATTCTGGGGCTGAAATCATCTTATTTTTTTATTATTATTTTGGATACATCAAGTTCCGAAAAGAATTTTTTTTTGTCAAGCTTTAGATTCTTATTTTGAAATATTCATAGTATTACATTTGAAGAATATGTCAAAGAAACTTCATCATTATAAATTGTGAAATAAGGTTTTTAAAAAAAGTCATGTATTAACAGATGTGCCATATTTATTCAACACGTTGACAAGATTTTATTTTAAATTTGAAAATGCAGTTAATCTTGAAGAATCGTTAAGAATTTTATTTCGTATATAGATCAGCAGACATATCCATCAACATTTACTATGTATATTATACTTCACTTTTAAATATCTCCTCAGTTTCCACCCACATGAAATTTCAAGCTTTCTGTGGCCAAAAAAAAAAATATGTATACATTTCATCATTAGAATTTCTTCAGATAAGCATAGTTCAGTTTCACGGTTTTAAAATATTCACACCGTTATGAATCAAATAATCAATATAAAAATAATACATTTTGATACAGCAAACATATATCATTTCAAATTGTAATGTTTACTTTCTATACGTCTAGTTGATTAACATTCACATACTTCTGTCTGAATCCAAGCATTGTCAACAAAAAGTTTCTTAAATTTTCACTCCTTTTGTTATTAATTGCATGTTGACTATTGACATCTATTGATCTTTACTATAAAATAATTGCTGCCTTCATCTTCAATTCACCAGTTTCCATGCCTACTAATCTGTTTCTTCCAATAAAAGTTTTAAAGGAGAAACTATTTTTCCATGTGCTAAATATGTTAACCACAGCATTTAGAAACTAGATGATACTACTATATCTTTTAAGATATTAGTAACAGAAAAAGAATGTTTGATAAAGTTGACTTCATCTGTTTTCTATTTTTGTATTTCCATATTCATAAAGTCTATACTTATAATATGAAATTAATAGCTTCAGGATAAATCCTTTTTACAAATGATTGCATGCTTTTGTGACCTGTAGAACAATTCAAAGACTTTTTGTGAAAACAAAGATTAGTGCTACATAAATAATGTCATTAACAACACTGAACAAGTATAAGTTTTAGACAAGAGGATAAAAATTCAGGAATTTAGAATTATTTGATGCTTACATTACTATAGATCATGAATTTCATAAAATTCTCCAAAGTATGAGGACTGACTGATAATTGGAACTTGGCATATTCGCAGGAAAAGAAAATATTCAAAACCAACAAAAAAAATTTTTTTTTCTTATTTCCAATGGCATGGCAAATACAAAATAAAGAAGAAAAGGCATGCGAAAGAGTTCAATAAAGTTGGCCAAAGTCATTGCCTTAAAAATTCTCTAGCTAGCCAGTATCTCACCATCTCTGATTCGGCATAAAGTGTCAAGCAACGATGGAAATGAGCTCGATTAATTTGTTCGGCCAAATCACAAACAATGCAGTTTGTTTCATCAAAAATCCCAATGTGAAGTAGATGTTCATTAGAGTTCCGTTATTATTCTTTTATTGAAACAAGCCACCACCATTCCATTGTAATACATGCAAGCTGACAACACAACTGTTAGGATAGCAGCAAGAGCTCATGCCGATAACTGTAGACCACTTAGCCATATAGAACATTGCCCAGGGTGCACCATTTAGAGGTAGGTTTACATTGCACCCCCAACAAAGAATAATGTAGAATGTGTGGCAGTAAAAAAAAAAAAAAAAAAATGTCCCATGTGCTGATTTAAAGAGAACAAATCTGAAGTTATTTATATATCCATATTTCAAAAAATCTTTTTTAAAAAAAAGATTGTGATTAAAACTAATATTTGTCTAAAGAAAAAATAGTATTCATTTTAAAAATGGAGAAAATTCTTATGTAAGGAAAAATCGCTTAGATTGAAAGCATTAAGCATACAACTGCATTGTTGACAGCATTATTTTGCTATAACTGTAAAGAAATGTTTTATGGTTTACTATGTATTGTATGTACTAAGAAATTGAGATTTGATTTTCTTTTTCTTTGAAAGTACAATTCAAGAATTTCATTCATTTCTAGAATTTTTATGGAAGAATCACTATTTATTTTGAGAAATTTTTTATTAGAAGATCCAAGATTTTTTTTTATTTCAAATGAAATTTTATCAATAAAGTGAAAAATAATCATATTTACTAGATACATTGAAAATGCTAAGGAGATGATTTCATTTATTTCTGAAATATTGTTCTTCAATCAACTAATAAATATGTATGTTTTTAAATGCTTTTTCTTTAAAAAGTTTCAAAGAGAGAAGAAATATTTCCTCTGGTTATAATACAATGTGCTACCTTTTTAAAGAAACCTACAGAATATACTTATTACCTACTGTTGCTTCATTTTACATTCATGTGTTTACTTGGTGATCATAATTAATAGAAAATCATCAGAAAAAGAATCCTAACATTTATCAATTTGAGAAACTGGACAAGAAAAAAGAATCTGTTTCAAGAATGTAATACAAATTAATGAAGGTTCCATGCCTCTTACTAGGTTATACCTTTTTAATTTAAAATTAGTAATCATTAAGTTGTTTAACACTTCTTTGTAACTTCTTAGCTACATTTTTTTTTTTTTTTTTTCAAGAGTACTGAAAAACCAACTTATTAGATATTTTACATAAAAATACATTGTTTAACTTCAGCTTTTTTTTATATTAAGTAATTTCTGAACTGTATTTTTGTGTAGCTATTTAAAAAAAATAGTTCCATTTAGATTGATTTAAACTGTTTTATATGGCATCTATTTTTTAAATTATATTGAAACGATGTTGATTTGTATTGACTGTATTCTGTTTATCATATGAAATCTGAATGTATATTCTGAAATTAACTTCCCAACTTTTGATCATCACTCGACATACCCTTCTTGAGGAATCCAATGAAGCCCTTCTTATTGTACTGCCAAATACCAGCCAACCTTAGCACCCTGAATGATCACTAAAGAATAATTTCTTACAATGTGACTTAAAAGCATAGAATATACCTTCTGGTCTTCATCTTATACTGCTGATGGATTCAAAGTTAAAAACAGCTTGGTACCAAATATCTTTTCTTCGTTCTGGAACCCTTCTTGTGGTGCTGCCAAGTGCTAACCAACCAGTTGGCAACATCAACTTAAGTAAAGAAGTTCACTGAAAGTATTTCTTTGTGAAATCACTTCAAAGATAAAAACAAGATAGTAGATAAAAAAAATTAAAAAAACGTGCCTGGCAAGTTTGCTTTAATGCCGAAAAGAATTTTAAAAATTGAATATATATATGTATATATATTTTACATCTATTACATTTTTATCTTTTCTTTAACAAAACATCTTTTATAAAGAACTAAATCTTCCAGCTCATCAAGATTATAATGTGTCCATACTTTTTGAAACCATTCAAGAAATGCAATTTCATAGTAATTGTTTCAATAATTTCTACAAATATAAATGCATATGTTTGTCAAGATGATGAATATTTACATGACTTCATCAAAGGAGATGTTAATGAAAATAAGTCAGATGTCAACAGAGATTCATTATTCACTTGTAAAGGACAAAAATTTGATTTTGACACCATATGGATTATTGCAATGCTTTTTAATTTCCTTTCAACAAGGTAGTCTCTCATTTTATACTGATAAACTTAGTTGACCAAAAAAAAAAGTTTGTGGTGAAGTGAATCCTTTCATTTCTAAGTAAAAGTTGCAACTTACAACATCAAACAGGTTTTTTTGTGGGAGGGGGAAGTAAATATTTTGAAATTAGGATATATCCTGAAAGCAGGATTGTATTTAGTTTTCCTAGTGACAACCATTTTTTATCTAAATTTTTAATGAACTAAATTTTGCCATTGTTTATAGATGGTATAAGAAAAGGTAAATATGCATGAATTTTTTTGCATTGATCAACCATTATATTTTCTCCAGATTTTATAATCTTGAATACAATTTATTTCAAGTCTCGGTCAGTTTCAGTATTACTTTCTTTATAGAAGTTTTGATCATAAAAGCCATACTTCATATATATATAACATCTAACTCGACATTTCTTTCATCAGTGGAGTAAATTGAACTATTACAGTATTGTTTTATTATGTGTTTTATGTATGAAATGTGCGATAAAAGTAATTTAACAGCAAATCATTGTTTTTAACAGAATTCATTGTGTAGCTTTCATTTTGTGTCAACGTATTATACAGATAAGTCAACAGCATTCTATACCTAATGTTATCTGCCTTTTATTTTATTATGATTTTGTTGAGAAAATTGTAAATTAGAGCACAAGAGCTAACTACATTGAAACTTATCTAAATGTACATTTTTTTCAAGTATAAATACTTTATGTATTTTTTTTGAAAAAGATGTAATCAGCTGAAAATCATTGTGTTTAATGATGTACTAACAAGAAGCATGAAGTTTACAATTATAAAGATAAATGTGGACTGAACCATTTTTTACTCATATCTGTAAAGAAGAATCAAGTATGTTTGCGATTTCATGATAGTTGGAAAATTCATTTCAATATTGCTTAAACAAGAAAGAAAAAAAGACATCAAATAAAGCATTACATCTTTTCTGTTATGATCAAATTGGCAACTGTGCTTTTATATGTAATTCAGCTGTCAAAATTCTTTAAATTTCATGGGGGAAAAAAATTTCAAGTACTGTTTATACTAGAAAAAAAATAAGTCTCAACTTAGTTATTTTTTTTCTATGTATATATTAAAAGGATGCTACTCTAGTATTTAAATAAAGTAGTCTTAATGACCAAATAGATTCTTAAATAAAAATGGCACTCTTTTTTATTTCTTTTCCTTTTGTTTCTTATTCGAGAATGGCTAACTTTCGTATCTTTCTTAATATAATTCATTAATTTCTATCAACTTTTTAATACCAATTAATGTTATTCTTAAAACTAGAATTAAATTTTACTATGAGTATTCTGAAAATTCTTTAATCATGTTCTTACATTTATGTAAAATATATCACTATAGTCATTTTTAAGTTTTTATATTTATTGCAATTATTTTTTGTGCTTTCTTTTAATTATTGGCTAAAAATCCCTTATTTGAAATCTATAATTTAATTTGTTTTTCATCATCTGATGAAAAGGGTGATGTATGCATATCAACTTAAATTAAAAATATATGTTACTTATTCATAACATTTTAGGTTTATTTTAATAGAAAGGTAAGATTAAAAAGATATTCATAATTTTGTCAATTACTCATTGTATTAATTTATTTTGAAAATACAGGTGCAATAAATACCTTTTAAGGTAAGATAACAAGTTTCTGAAAAATAAATTTGATAAAAAAAATAGTAAATTCAGTGTGCTATTCTTAATAAATAGGTAATATATTTTGTGTGCCATTCTTATTTGTAATAAGTTTAAATAAAATCACAGATTGTGTAGCAGTGACAAAAGAAATGTTGTAAAAGTTTCAGCTTTTTTCAAAATTAGTTAATACATAACAGTTGAGTGAAGATTAGTAGTAATATCATAGCTTTCAACTAAAGATATATTTATGATTTTAATTACTGGAAATATCATTTATGGGGAATTGTATATTACAATTTGATATGAGAAAAAGATTATATAGATAGATAAAGAGTGTATAGATATATAATCGCTCAGTCTTTTATCTACCAAGAAAAAAATTGTGTATTTAATAAATGCCATTAACTTCAATAATACTGGAAATGAAGAAGCAGGTGAATAATTTGATTTTTCGCTTATGATGTAATAAGCAAGGTAGTTACAGTTATCCTCAAGATCAAATTTGTTTAAAGTGATAAAGTAATATTGCTTGAAAAAACTAGTATCTTTGAATTTTTCAAGAAGAATCAAGATTTAATTATTTTTAATATGTATAAGGATGATCATCTATCTTCTTGTGTCAAGCAACTTACTGGAAACAAAGAATGTCTATTCTAAGTTACTTTCTGAATGTTTGTAAAGAAATTGTTACACTCAATAAATATTCAATTTTGTTTCATTATTCATTTTCCTGCAAACTGATACAACAGAATATATTGTCTATTTTGTGTGTCGTAATTAAAGGATATCAAGATTTTCCTAAATATTATGCAAGATACCATATCTTTATTGAAAAGGATTGCAACATTCTATGGGAAAACCAATCTTACAAGTCTTAGAAAAATGTTAATACTTTATGAACCAAAGATCATTTTAAAGATGTTCATTCAAGATGAAAAATAAAGAAAATTTCTACTTTTTATCATTGTTCAAATTGAGGTATTAGACTATTGCAAAGAAAAAAAATCACGATATTTAAATTATGTAACATTTCTTGTATGGGTAAAAAGTGTCGGTCAAGGTTTTAAAGAAAATTCAAGTAACAAATTTTTATTAAGGCCATGAGATTTATATTTACTGAAATGAGAACAAATATTAAACTTGGTAAGCATTTTTCATATCACTGAATAGACATAATTTCACTTAACTTGTAGGTTATAAAATCTGTACCTTATTATGGGTATTTAATTAGGCTCAATTTTTTTTTTTTTTTTTATCTGAATAATTTTAAAAAAATTTGGTTGTTATTTTATAAATTCTACAACAGAATTGGTCTATTACAGTTGTTGTGAGGTAAAAATGAAAAACAAAGAAAATATGTGTGGCAGAGAAGCACAAGTGAATATGTTTTTATACCCTAAAAAAAAATGTTCTGGCTATCAATTGTTACTGCCTAAAATTAAATTTGATGTAAACTTAGTTTAAAAAGGCTGAGTTTCAATGATTGATGTTAAGCAATTGAAAAATTTACTTTATGCTGAAAAAAAGGTAAATTTCTGATTTTTCTAAAAAAAAAAAAAAAAAAAAAAAAAAGGATAATCATCATTTTTAATTGATGTTAATCATTCTGGAAAAGATAAAAGTTTGTGTTTGCTCTAAAAAGATGATTCTGTCATTTTTATTAAATCCTAATGGCTTTCAAGAAGAATAGATGAATGATAGTGGGAAAAAGCAATCCACATAGTGTCTTTAATCATCTCAACAAATGTTTTCCATATCTCATAATAAAGAATTTTTCATCAAATAAGAAAGTTTCAAATGTCACGCTATGAATGCTACAAAAATAAAAATTTACATAAATAACTTAATCTTTTGCAAGACATAATTTGATAATAGTTGTACAGCTTTGGATGCAGTGTTGGATTTCTTTTCTTAAAAAGAAGAAAGAAAATTTCTAAAATATTAAACTTTATCTTGATGTCATGTTAAATGGGGATCATCTTGAACCAGAGAAGGTATGTTATTTTAATAAATATTAAATAATTTGTTTTGTTTTTATCAGCTATCATTTTTATCCTTGTAATTAACTTTTAGATGTCAATATTTGTTTTTAGATCATTATGCTTTTTCTACAATCTCACTTTCTTTTTTCCTTGTACAAATTTGGACAGGAAATCCCGTTATGATAAATATAAATAAAAAGCAATAATAAATAATTTGTTTAATATTTTAGAACTCGTAATTTAAAAAGACCTAAGTTCGAAAAGAAACTGTCCCCTCCACTTATTAGACGGGATATTCCTTCACATGGAATACAAGATCCTACTTCATACCATGATGAACGATACTTAAGCTCCAGATCATCTGTTCGTGAATCCCATTTTTCTCCTCCTCTAAAAAAGAAAATTCGAAGGTGAGTCAAATGCTGTTTTACTCTTCATTTCTGCTTTAAAAATTTTTCAACTTAGGGGTTATTGTATTTCAAAATATTTCTAATATTCTTATCTTTTCCTGAAAATGTTTACTAGCCCATCTTTGAAGTAATAATAATATAATTTGATACATTCAAACCTGTATTTTGTTCAGTGTATAAAAAAAAATCCATCAAATGCATGTTATGAATAAAAAATAATTCAAAAAGGAAACAACAGATGAATGTCAAAATAACATGCAAATTTCAATTTAAAAAAAAAAAAGATGGCTTGCCTGATATTATCCTTTTACTACAAATGTTATTAGATGCAAGGTAGTGTTACATCATTTTTGATTTACATATTTTCTATGTAGGACACTATTTACCTCATTAAAAAAAAATATATATATGTGTTGCAAAGAATATATTTTATAGCTACTCATGAAGTTTTAAGATATTTTTTATACAATTTCTTTTATGCAGCCCCTTTCCCTCACATAAAAACAGGTTTGACTATATTTCCACATTTTGGCATTCTGTGTTGTAATATTTTTCATGTTTCAATTAAATCAGTTTGATAAAGTATGTATATTCCTGTGAATTTTTAAACATATGTAATTAAAAAAATTTGTATTAAATGTAATATTTTTTCTTATCATCAAATGTACATAAAAAAGTACTATTTACTTTTCAACTTTAATAAATTTTACATTGCAATTTTGCTTGAAAGGCAAGGAAGGGTCCAATTTGTTTCACACATGGTGTCAATATTTCCATGATAACTAAAATCACTCTTGGATAATGCTGTATTAAATTCTTAATTTGTTTTAGAAAATGGCAGTTATAAATAGTATTACTTCTAAATTTCACTAACAAATTGCCAACATATGAAAAATTTCAATCAAAGCGATAAATTTTATTTAAATTGTAACTCGCTATATTTGAATCAACTGAAATGTGTATGTTATTAATCTTAATTTTATTATAGAAATTATTATATGATTTAATTTCAGGGAAACTGATAGATTTAGGCATGATGATAATCCCAGCATGATGCAAAGCCCTGAGATTTCTATGCATTCAGATAATAGAATACCTCTTAGAAGGGAAGTATCTTCGCTTCATCCTGCATCAAGCATATCGCATTCAAATCATCATCGAGGACATGTTTCTCCCACTCTACATGATGATCATTACGAAATTCATGATCAAGGACGAAGAGAGTGAGTATACAGTTTTTGTTCAAAAGATATATGATAAGATATGTGGCACATGGATATTAAAGAGATTCACATTTTGAACATCAATTTATGAAACTTAGCATTTATTATAATTATTTGTTATAATATTAAAACATATTATGTGTATTAAAATTACAAAAAATATTGTTATTGTGTTCATTCAGAATATTTTTTTTATTTTGTGCTCTCTTTATCATATTTGTGTATAAAGGTTAATAATAGATTATGCTAATTTTAATTGTTTGCTTGAAATATTTTTCGTATTTCAATTAAATCACTCTGATAAAGTATATTTCTGTTAATTGAAATTTTTATAAATAATTTACCATTGGCTGTTGTAATAAATTTATCTGTCGATGTATTAATAGTTAACTCCCACACACATACAAAAACAGTAAAAATATTTATTGTATTTTTTTTTTTTTTTTTTTAAGGTTATCTCCAGTTATGTCAAGCAGTCATTCTAAAAGACCACCAGCAATGAAGGGATATGATAGTCAGCATAGTGAGCGATATAGAAGTTCTAGTCCTGTTGATCAATATGCATCTAGTAGTGAAAAGCGTTATGCACCCACTTTGAATGAAAGATTCAGTGCTGTAGTGGAGAGTAATCGCACGGAACCTAAAATAAAATATTCACGGGATGATCTGGAAAAAATTGTTATTGGGATACGTCGCAATATAAAAGCTGAATCGCCCACTTTGCGGCGTATTGTTGATCCTGATGATGCCAGGTTAGTACGTCGAACAAATGAAAGTCATAGGCCTATGTTTGATAGGGAAGAAATCAAACATGCTCCTAGAGACATGAAAGAAGATGCTTATTATGAAAAGAAAAATCCTGGGGCAGGAATTTATAAACCTACACATTCCGTGGATAGAGTTGTAGAAAATTATGAAATCACCCGTGATTCAAATCGCCCAACATTCCATTCTACTAGTGGACGCAGTCTTAGTGAACGATGGCAGAACCCTGAGAAAGAAAAGGAAACAATACTGGACCGAGTATGTATTTATATTTTTAGTTCATTAAAAAATAAAATACTTTAATCTTTTCTAAACTTTTTTAAATACTCTTTGATCTATGCGGTTTTAACCATTAGTTTATGAAAAGGTACTATAGTTCACCCACCAATCATCAAAATTGGCAGGCAGCTAAGTTGGACTTATTCAAAAAAGAACAGCATCATAGAAATGTAATTTTAGAAGGATTTGCAGTAAAAACGAACTTCAATTTACTATATTAAAAATTTTAGATTATGCAATATTGATAAAAAAAAATTAGACCAAAAAAATTCCTCATAAGTATTATACTTTTTTTCTTTCAAAGCAGTTTTATTCCACGTTTTGTCTGGCTAGCACCCTTAACAAATATTCAATTTCTCTGTTTGCATCTTTTAAACGGGTTATTTACCATTCCACATAATCCATGGTCAGACTGTATGTTGTAAAATTTTTAGAATTGATTAATAGAACTGAAATATTTTATTAGTTCTAATTTTGTCACCAGCCTGAACTTTTTATTATAATGGCCATTGTATTCCATGTAATTTAAGAAATAGGTTCAAAACCAATATAATCGCAATTGGTTATTTAGGCATGACCTTTTATTTCTCATTATACCTTGAAAGACATTTTATGAATTGAAATTTTTACCATATTATGTGTCTAAACTCTTAAATACTTGAATGGTAATTTAAACAAATAACAGTTATAAGCACTATAATTAATTGCTGTTCAAAAAATATTTTATGTTAAAAAATAGTTATATAAATAATTAATCAATAAATATATGTGGTAATGGTTAAGTACATATGAATTGCGTACATAAGTATTAAGTACATATGAATTATGTACATAAGTATTAAGTGCATAAGAATAAGTACATTAAAAATCAACTTCAAGTCACTAATAGATCTTGCAAGTTGATGGCATAAAACTAGATTTGGTTATTTTATGCATTCTTGTTACTTTTTTAGAATGTATTTTCAATATTAAAAAAATTATTTTTTTTATAGAAAGTTTGAAAAGCAGATGGTATATAATTATTCTTACAAAACCATTTTTTTTTTATTAGAACTGGAATTGAAAAATATAACTAATTTATATAATAAATAATATTTTTTATAGATATGAATGAGCATTTATTATTATTTTTAATATTGAAGTGGTGCTTAATATTCCTTTAATCAAAATTTTCTTTCATAGATGAACGTAGAATATCTTATAAAAATTACTGTTAATTTTAGTTTTAAATAATCTTTATTAATATGCCTTCTTGTGAAAACAAATACTCATGATACATATATTCATTTCAGGATGATAGAGAATTCGATAGGCAACATGTGAAAAGAAACTATGTGAGTGTCAGAAGATCAAAATCTGGTGATCGTGATTTTCGTCCTGAGAGATATCCTGGTAATATTATTTTTGTAGTTAATTTGTAATTATAAATTAACCACGTTTGTTATTCTGGATTGAATTTTTTTTTTAGTTTTATAATTTAGTTATAATTTCAGGAATTAAAAACTTTGAATGTTTTGCATTATTGGAGTTAGGTTTATACAAAAATACTTTGATTACTTTCATTTAAAAAAAAAAGCTAATTTTAATATGTTTTAAAAAATGAACAGAAGAAATTACTTAGAAAGAATAGATAGAATGAACAGATAGTTACTAAGAAAGTATAATTTAATTTTTTGATAGTGATTATTTATTGATGTAAAGTAGTTTTGACTCTTTAAAATATTAAATGTGAAAGCATATATATAAAAAAAAATGTGAATATTGTCAATAAATGAAAATTAATGTATATATCAAATCAATTTGAAATAGAATTAAAGCTTGAATTTTTAAAATATTGTTCACTAATATCACACAATATGTAATTGCCACTTATAGTGTGATCTTTTTTTTTTTTTTTTTCCCAATGGAATTTTCAAAAGTAGCATTTTTCTGAAACATACAGTCTCACATTGAACAATTAGTATTTTTGCTGGAATTGATTAATTCTGTTCCTGCAAGTATAATCATGGTATCAGGAATATTTTATTGTCTCTGAATTATGCTGAGTAATCAGGCAAAATAAGAGAAAATGCAAGGGTGTAAATGTAAGAAGAAAATGTATTTCAAATATTGCATTCTTAACTTTACTGTGTCATTTTTATTCATTACATGTGAATTATTTGAAGAAAAATAAAAGCTGTAAAAAATTAAAGTACTGTATTATAGAAATTTATGAAATTATTAATTTAATGTTATGTATGGGCAATTATTACATCTCACTTATCAATTGTGATATATATAATATAATTTTCATTTTGTATAGCCACAGAAAGTATTAGAGGCAAAACGGATTACCCAGGCGAACATCGAATGCTTTCTCCTCCAGGTGAATCTAGGTATGTATATATAATTTTTTAAATTATATATTGAAAATAATTTTATTGCAAATTAATTAATTATAATGACTAGCTTTACTCCAAAATTCCTTAATGTTTAATTTAGTAAATAAACATTAATTTATTTTATTCGCGATTAGCTGTAAGAAACATTCATATAAAAACATTAATTTTTAAAATAAATTTGTTATAAATTATTATTACTTGTCACATCATTATGCAGAATATTTCTATGTATATATATTTAAAGGATTCAAAAAAAAAAAAAAAAAAAAAAAAATTAGATAGTTTTTAAAATTTTCTCTTTCACACTCTCTCATATATATATCATACATAAAGAGAGAGAACAGGGGACTTTTTAGAAACCATTGGATTTTGTAACAAAGCCATAAAATCCATTAATTTTCATGTATCTCCTAATTAGTCTCATTAATAAAATTTACTTGATATGAGAAGAAAAATTTAAAATGAATTTAAGATCTAAAAGTGTTTGCAAGATTTAGCAAATGAAACTGCTCAAACATCAAAGGATATAAGCAGCAAAAAATTACAGAGGCAAATCAAAAAAGTAAATATCTATGCAGACGAAAACAAGATGAAAGTTAAATCATCTAGGGAAATCAATAAAATATCATATATTAACATAATATATAAGAACATAATTCTTTAGTTTTTCTAAAAAAACAGGAAATTGTAATTTACAGTGTTTGTTTACATGGCATGGAGTTTTCTATTTACTCAATGCCATCTAGACAAGGATTGATCTCCTACTTGCAATTCACAAGAAGAAGAAAAAAATCGTTACATTGACTGCTATCTATTCAAAAGTTTAGAAAATATAGATAGAATTGTAGTGAGATCCTTATACCTTCCATGAGTAAGGAGTTATGTAGCAATCTTTCTCTTTATTAATAATATAGAAGCTGTTGATATTACATTTCCTATCAGTGCTAAATTATTCCTTCAATATATTTTGTGTTTGTTAAATATTTTAACATTCATATATGATAACAATATTTTGACACCTAGTTGAAATTTCTACTTGTTAAAATATTTCATTTTTCTAGAAATTTGACTTCTCATCGTAAAGAAAGTACATTTTCTGATGCCAGGAAAAAATTAAGGAAAGACCGTGAAATTCACCTGGGCAGTCATTCTGAATCTAGAAGCCGTTATCCTCCTGTATCGGAAAAGCATTATTCTGATGGTTTAACTAGAAGTAAGAGTAATATTATTGTGTAATATTTATATCTTGTGCATAAATATTCCATTATTTAACAAATAGTTTGTGTATATATATGTTCTGTTATTTGGAGAATTATAACTGAAAGTAACAAATAACCTATAGGAAAAGGCTAATATTTCTTAATTTTTTTCTAACTTTATACATACGTATATTGATTTTTTTTTTTTTTTTTTTTTTTAATTCTGCTTTTTTTTAATAGTTAAAAGTAATATTCAATATTGTATACAAATAAATATGTTTTTAATATAAATTTTTTCATTAACAAAAAGGGCTATTGATATACAAGGTCTTTACTTAGTGAAGAATACAGTTTAATATATAGATTTAGTTTTGATATATAAAAGCTTTTTGTTACAAATTTTCACAAGGTCTTTTGGTCTTATATTTTCATTTCAAGTTGCTGGGCTGCATTATGTATTTAATTATTATTTTTTTCTGCAATAAACAATTTCAGTATACTTATTAGTAATTTTAGCTACCAATAAATATAGCATGACTTTAAAAAAAAAAGTCTTTGATCTAAGCTTTTTTTAATGAACATGATACTATAGAAATGTCTTAATTTAAAATTGGCATTCAAATTTCAATATCGAAATTTTCATGTTGCTCTTTTAATGTCTTATAATTTACATTAATAATAAAATATTGATTTCATTTCATAGTTGATAAACATCATGATGAACATCGTCCTTCTGTTATTGAACCACCTCACAAGTGGGTTCCAAAAAAGAGGTCACCAATTAGAGAAGAGAAATTCCCAGAATATTCTCGCAAGACTGAAAAATATGGTTATAAGGCATGGTCAGATGACTTGGATTTCCCACCTCGTAGTTCTAACTATTATGAAGTAAACACTTTTTTTTTTCCACTGAACTTAGTAGATTACAGTTACTCAACAATATTATATCAATTTTATTTTTGTGCTTTTTTTTATTATTTCATGTTAATTTCCGAAAAGAACATATTGTAATTATTAAGTTTATCTATTTTGCACTTATTTTTAGTTTGTGCTTTTGGGCTCATTTTTAATTGCTATATTTATTTATAAATATAGCAATATAACTTTTTTGTTAACATTTATACAGTATTAATTTACTCTTTTAAATAATTTCATATAAAAGCATTTTTTCCTTAAAAATTGAAGTATTAAATTAGATTATCATTGCAATAATATTTAGTAATAATAAAGATTGGTTTTTTTTTCTCTTTAGTTTAAAACTGTGTATGTGTTATATATATATATCAAATGCAAAATTAAAAAGAGAAAGGAATGAATTAGAAACATGATCAGTTTGTATAACTATAAAGTTTTCTTACATTCAGTCCCTTTGAGAGAGATAAACAATAAATAATTATTCAGGATCCAAATAAGAAATTGTCAAAATATATATACATTTAATTGGAAAATTCATGCATGTAGTTATTTGTGTGTTTTCCAAGAATGTATTAATAATTCACATTTTTCCCCCGTTTTAAAAAACAAATTAAATCACTGAAATGTTCATTTGAGGAAATTCTATCAAATTCTAACTAATGTTTGCTATATTTTAGAAATATGAAATTGTTTTTCTTATATAAGTTTAAATTTTTACATCTGCAGAATATTCATGATAACTCTGAGTCATATCGAGGAAGAGGAGGTTCCAGGCCATTTCGTGGATCCCGAGGTCGTGGGCGTGGTGGACGAGGCAGTTTCCCTTCTCGCTCGAATTACCGAGGTGGGTATCGAAACTCCAGCACATTTAGAGGACGAGGAGGATCCAGAAGTATGTCATTTTAAATATGTTTAAAGTTACTGCATGCTGGTACTGGGAAAGCTATGTAACCTGAAATTATATTTTAAAATACAATTTATCCTGCTGCCTCATAATTTCTGCATCATTGTAAAGTATATAGATCTTACGATTACTGCTTTTTAAAGTGAAATAAACATGCATGAAATGCTGCAAGATTTATTTAAAATTAAATAAAGCTATAATGTGTTCATATGCCATACCTAATGTCATATATTTGCTTTTTGTTTTGTTCATTACCTATGGAATGTTTTAGATGTTTATTTGCCATTCTGCAAAAAAAAAAAAAAAAAAAAAAAAAAAACTTGAGTCTTTTTTTTTTTTTTTATTATTAAATTTTATAATTTTTAAATTGTTATAGCATAAGTGCAATTGTAAATTTTTTCTTATACTTAGCAGAAGTTTAGTATGTATATATTTCATTTTCTAAGATAATTTGTGTTAGGTTTATATTATTAAAAAAAATAATAATTAGAAATAATGTGTGCCAATTTTGTTTTTGGTGGGAGTTAACATTTTTTATTCTTGAATTCAAATAATTTAAGTCGTCTCTCTCTCTCTCATAAAATATTAGAGTATTTAACTTAAAATATACTGGATAATTTACTTCATGATATATTTTAGTGGTTCCCAAACTTATTTGTCTTCTGTTGAGAGGAACAATTACTCAGCTGCCACTTTTGGGAAATCCACCTTTAAGCAAAAAAAAAAAAAAAAAAAAATGGTGTTTATATATTATTATATCTACCTATATCTTAAAACATAGTAAATAAATTTGTGAATTAGACACCTTCGGCTTGAATGTATAAAATTACTGAAATCAACCTCGGATACATTCACCATGGAAGATTGAGACAATAAAGGATGATATGTAAATGAAAATTATAAATAACATTAGAAAATGATGCTAATAAGAAGCCTAAATCTGGTGTGCTGCTGTCAAAGAATGAATCTTTTTTGCCCTAATGATCAATTGGCTAGTGCTCTGGCCTTTGGTACCACAGGCTTCAGGTTCGAATCCTGGCGATGGCATAGATGTTCAGAATCCGCGTTAAACTCTAGGTCCCAGTCTAATCAGCTCAAAATGACTGTAGAGCAACAAACCAGACCATCTTATTTTTTTAAATGCACCAAGTGTTCCCTTACCCCAGCACACTCTTGATCATTTCCTGACCACTTTCGGAACTATTGATCTAGATAAATTGTTTACTCAGTTATCGGTACATTTGCTTGTATTATTTTTATTACTTTTTTGGGCTAAAAAGTATTTTTAAATTGTTTATTTTAATTTAAATATGTAACATTTAATTTATAACTGGTTCATTTGTCTCTTAATAAAATTAAGTTTTATTTATTATTTTAATAAATTTTATAAATGGATTTCTATTTATTTCATAGGAGATCGATTTTCTCCTGGTTTTTGGGAGCATGATTTGTATTCAAGATTATCTGAAGATCGTAAAATGGTAAATTGATTTATCATATATTTAATATTTTTATCTTTATTATAAATGAATAAACATTGAATAATTTTAGTTAGTTAAAAAAATTTATCTGATCTTTCTTCTTGTTATTACAAATATCTATTTGTTATTTTGTTATTAGCATTTTAACAAATATTAACTTGAAACATATATTGAAGTATTTTGTATTGCAAATATTATTCAATAATAATTAAAATTTATAATTTTACCGTTTTGTTCTTACTTATATTAGGTTTTAGCATTACTAAAATTGAATGCAAAAAAAAATATTTAATTTTATATTATCATTTTGTGCATTTTATATTAATAATTTGTTTATTTTTATTCTCTTGTAGGATCTTCCCTAGATCTGTATTGACGAATTGATCCAAGGATCAATTACTGCCAATTTGTTTCCTTTAAATGTGTATGTGTGCAATGAAAAATTAAAACTTATGTTATCTGTTGAATTGTGCTTTTTTTAATCCTTACTCTTTGAAACATTACATTGATTTTATTGATAAGGAAAATTAATTTTTATATGTTATTGAAAAGAAATGTTATGTTGTCGGGAAAAAAAATGCTTATGTTTTCAATTGTGCAGATATTTTATGAAATCTGCAAATAAAAAACCCTTAAATTGCAAAATTCTTCAATAGCATAGTATTTTTTTCCATATAATATTAATATTTTAGCATATAAATGCACCTAAATAAGTTTCATTCCAAAATTAAGAGTCAAAATGTAGTTCATGCATTGACTAATAAAATAATAAAAACAGTTTTTCTTTTGTAAAATCTCATGATATTTGTGTTTTATTTTTCCTGTAAAAAAAAAATATTGAAAATGAGAAAAATTTCTCACTTTTATATTACAGAAAGAAAATATATAAAGTATTCAGAGTTTTATAGTTATTTTTAAAAAAAATATGTGGTTTTTTTTTTTTTTTTTTTTTTTGTGGTAATAAGCAATATTATTTTCTAAAACATTCAAAATAAATTTAGATTTGTTATCTGTTGTTTCCTACAAGATTGTTTTTTTAAAACTATGAGTTCCATATGTACCAATTTACATCTAGATCTAAGATATATTGCATAATAATTAATATTTTGAAATTTGTTTAATTGTTTTTACAAGGAATGAATTTCTAAATCTTATTTTGTATTGAATGTAATTTTGGTGAGAAATATTTTAGTTTGAATACTTCTTAAAAGGTTTTATTTTATTAACTTACCTCACTGTGTTAGATCTGAGAATTGCAAAGTGTGCATTTAAGTATACAAAAAGCATTTGGTATCACTATAGCTACTGCCATGTGTTTCCTGCATATGTCATTTTTTAACAAATTTCTATCTTTTTCATCCAAGTCAATTCGGAACGTGAGAATCTGTTGTTTCGGTAACTTTATGCACAATCGGAAATTCTAATTGTTCCGAAACTTTGACACAAGCTGTTTGGAAGTTTTTCAAAAATGTTTGCTTCTCATTTTTCTAAAATATGCTTACTAATGTATGATGGGCTTCCTCAATACATTTTATGTTGCATTTTTTTGGGCAACTGGCGTACCAGTTAAGAAGTTCCTAGGTGGTTTTGAGAACCACAATACCTCCACATCTTAATTTTATAATAATCAAAATCTTAATTTTATAACATCAAATATTTGCATAACATGTAGTTTCTTAAATTATAGAATATTAATGAGTAAAAATAAAACAATTAAAATTTAGGAAAAACATCCCCTTACTTGAGAACAATTAAAGCAAGAGATCGAAAAAGCTAAGGCTATAGGTACAATTAGGAGTCCATTGGCGATGCCCCCCAAAAAAGATAAAGATTAAAGTTAAAATTAAAAAATTTAAAGCTAAGATTAAAATAAAATAAAGGAATTAAGATATAATTAGTAACTGAACATAAATAAGCAAGTAAATAAAACATACAAAATTAAAATCGTCAATTGCTGCTTGACTGGCTCGCCGACAGATGGCGCCATCAGTCAATCGGTAAACAATTTGGTAAAACTAACAAAAGTCAAGAAAAGCACATCTTTTTTTTTGTAAAAATTTAGAAAATGGTTCAATAGTATTAAGAGTATGTGATATCCAGAGCAGAGTTAATTGCTATTGAATTAGGAAATTAAAAGTTAAAAGCAAAAATTTAAGTAAGCAATTTAAAATAATCAAGTTAAAATATTACAGATACGAATTTGTAAGATAAAACAAAATAAATTATTTATTTTATTATTTGCATTTTTTTGGAAAGGGAGGAGAGTATCTATTTTAGAAAAACTGGCATTTAGTTCTGAAAATTCACGTGTTACCTGTAATCATCTATGAACTCGGTAGATCAATGGTTCTTATAGTGGAAAGGATCCAAGTTTGACAGAAATACGTTGACAATATTAATAAATCGTGTATCAATTTTACATATTACCCCAGATGTCATTTACTTCAAATTTTTTATATTTACTGCGGAAAATAAAGCTTATGACATATTACCAAGATTTTAGTTGGGTGATTAAAATAGCTGTGATATTAAAAAGGTTTTATTCCTCAAATCTGTTGCTCCTCCAACTACAATTTTTTTAATCTTGAAGTCCTATACAGGTGGGTTTTTTTCTCACAATCTCGCTAATAAAAAGTTCACTCATAGAAGGCAAAAAATAAACCTTCTGTTCCTACTGATTCAATTCTAAATGATTTTGTCACCCTCAAAATAGAAAGGTTTCATTGCCGAACTCAATAACCAGTGCATGAGTCTACATTGAAAACAATGTTTCATTTGTATAATTAAAAATTTCTGTTCAAAATCATCTGTGCACGAAAATTTTGTGTTACCCACAAAAAAATGTGAATACTGCTATGGAATTTTTAAAGCAATTTTTTAATTTGTGTGCTTACAATACTTCAATTGTTTTCACGAAAAGAATTCTTAATGGATACTTTTTGTAACAATTTTCATTCAATTTCTTTTGCGCTTATAATACTTTCTCAATTACAAATGTTGTTCAGCACATATATTTAAAAATAATATTTTCCCTATATTAAATTTAATCAATAATAAATAATCTCTGCAATCAAATTGGTAGCAATCTTATTTTAACTACTTTCTCGAATTTAAAAAAATAATTTGTTTTACTTGAAAACATTATAGAATGCAGCTACATATGCATCTCTGTTGATAAGAATTTTATGGTAATTTTTATTGGTACACATTTCGAAATTAAAATAATGGTGGATTTTGAACATTGCAACCTGCAGAAAAGTCTTTTCATGTTGTCATTTCTGTAATACCTATTATCAAATATTCAAGAAGACCAATAGCAGGCACGACCCTAAAAGTAGCTTCTCCCATGAAACACTTTCTTTTTCCTTCTACCTCTTTGAACTCACCCCTAGAATTACAACTTCTACAATGTGCCAAGATAAATTTTACTTCGAATTTATTTAATTTCTAATTTTTGATTATTATTTTAAATTTTTCCAAGCAAGCTACTTAATCTTTTTTTAAATTCTTTAAATGTAATTTTCTTTTGAAATTAATTTGTCTTAATTATGAAAATAGAGGTACGGAGATTTTATTCTCTAGGCATTTTAGAAAAACAAAACCTTTGTCTTTATAAGAAGAACGTCGAAATCGTACTTCTTTAGCATTAAGCCTATAAACATATATTATTCAAGGAAAAAAAAAAAATTTATAACTATTAAATAAACAATCTTAAAAATTTGCGTAATTTTATTTGCCCCATTATAACTATGTAATCGTAAAATAGAGAGTGTTAAAGTTAGTAGTCGACCAACCTCTGCCAAAATAAATTAATAGTTTAAAAAAACACGCTTTTAGAGTTAATCAAACTAATAGTAAAAAATAAATTAATAGTTTAAAAAAACTAAAAAACACGCTTTTAGAGTTAATCAAACTAAAAAGTAAAAAATAATTGTTAACATAAGAATAAAATTACTCACGAGAAATTGAATGTCACTGTTCTAAAAGCGTTGGGTGCTCGATATCAATCGTTATAATTTTTCACTAGTTTCATTCCGAAATGCAGAGTTGGTTTGAATATGTCATACGAAGCACCCCACGCTTTTAGAACATTAATTTTCTCGTCAGTAATTTTATTCTTAGTTAATTATTTCTCACTTTTTAGTTTGATTAACTCTAAAAGCGTGTTTTTAAACTACAATACTTAAATGAGGTCCCGGTACGGAGTACTGGAACTATAGTTCTTACAGTAATTTAATTGTGAGGGAAACAAAGGCTAAATGCGAATATGTTGAACCAGCCAGGATTCGAACAGTGAATCTCCTGATCCGCAGTCAGGCGCGTTATCCGTTGTGCCACTGTCCCAAGTAGGTTTGAATGTCTCAGGTACTTTCATTCTACATGGGTTAAATTGCTCTTCATAAGTTAAAATTAAATCACTTATCCTGGCGATCCTAATCATGATGAGATAATAAACTTATCAAAACATTTTAGTGTCCTTGATAAGTCTACAACGTTTAAATTAAATCGAATCGCTTAAAGTAGGGCAAAATCGAACCCAAAGAGTAAGTTATAAACATACAGGTGAAGCTAATAAAAGCGTATTAAAAAAGCAAATAATCTACCAGACTTCTGCAACTAAATCTCGATGGCGCATTAAGTGAAAGCGGTAGATCGGGAGTGATTGTGCTCCAAAAATATTTACTTTTCCATCCCAAGTAAATGTGTTGAAAAAGTTCATGTGATTTTTGTAGACAGTGATAAAAAAGTACATGTTTACCACACCCAATGACACTTTTTTACAAAGCATATTTATTTTGACTCTCAACTTTAAGCCTTCGATACATTTTATAGTTGATTTTTTTCTCGAAAAGGGCCAAGACATATGTTGGCGAACATTTGACTTGCAGCTGAGAAAATTCATTTCCACAATTACCCTTAACAGCAAGCACAAGCAAAAAAAATGTGAAATAATTTTCAAACATTATAAGTTCCAATTTTTATATTAATAATTGGAACTTATAATTAATTAAGAGACAATTATTATATTCCTAAGTAAAAAATTTCAATAATTGTTTATAAAATACACTTCAACTACAGGCATTAACCTCTCCCACCGCCAATATTTATTTTGCATGTTATTTTACCGACAAGCTTATTTAGCAGTTTAAATTTTGGCCATTCAACGTTATATTGGATTATAATGAAAGTTATGGTGCTTTTTTTTTTTTTTTTTTTTTTTTTTTTGATAATTATAAGACATAACATTGATTCAACTTCTAACTATCTATGATAAATCAGTGGATCTCCTATAAAAATGGTATTCGCAGAAGACTGTCAGTGTATTCTTCTGTTATTCAAAGCCTTGAAGGGGATCTGCATCCAATGAAGATTCCTTTGAATGATGGGTAGTTTGTTTCCTACAAGATTGTTAAGGAATTGTCCATTATTAGCTGTTAAGTGACAATCAAATGATAACTGTTGTTCTAATACAGCTGGTAACACAGAGACAGTTAATCTTTATGCCGTAAGCAAGGACTGCACGTGTACCTTGAAGATATGCTACGGACGCGAGTAATACTACCCCCACACAACGCTCTGCAATTCTATTAGGCCGGGAGTTACGGCTTAAAGTGTATTCCGAACCACTACAAACATTCATGGCACCACCGGGACCTGAAATCTATGGTACCGAGTACTAGCCACTCGGCCATCAGGCCCTGCTGATAACTAAAGAACAAGACCGAGTAATTCTCGCGAATCAATTATAAACCTGTCTCAATGTGGACAGAACTCTCGGAGTGAGTCAACTGTCTCAGCCCCGCTCCAACGAGTCTGTTTTTCCGACATATTAAAGAGGTTTCTCGTAGACACCATTTTAAACCAGCTGTCACTCAAAGCCAGAGACAACCTGGCTTGTTTCTCGCTGTGACAGGGAGCGAGATCGACTCATTTTCTCATGTGGACGCCTCTAAACAAGCCAAGTTGTCTTATACTCTGCAAGTGATAGATAGTCGAAAATAGAATTGCGGGGGAAAACCCAAATCGGTTTGGAATAAACTGAAACAGTTGACTCACTCCGAGGGTTCTGTCTACACTGAGATAAACCAGTTTATAATTGGTTGGCGAGAATTACTCGTTTGGAAGCGTCTTAAGACGTTAAACGCATTTTTGCAGGGGAAAAACGGCCTTCATTAACAAGCAGACGAGGAGTGATCCTACAGCATGACAAGGCCAAAATCTCCACTACAAGTCACCTAGAATAATTTGACAGGAAAATTATGTTCCATCCAACTCGCTCAGACAGATTATTCTATATAAGCTCACAGAATCATTTTACAGGACTTGGGTTAACTTCAAGATAAAATGTTGAAAGGAAACTAGATTATTTTCTCAACGTAAACCCAAATGCATTTAATGAGATGCACATCGAAAAGCTAGCTGATGGGAAGATGTCATTGTAAAGAATGATCAATATAATGATTAAATAATTAAACTTTTCATGGTTAAATAAATAAACCTCTAGGTTTTTTTCAATTCCTGCTATTAGCTCACACTCTCCCTATACATATCTTGTTCACATTTTCAATCGTTCGTAAAACACTTTTTATTCATCCACTCAAGTTCAAATACATTTTTTTTTTTTTTTTTTTTAATTTGTAGTGGATGACACTGGATGCCAATACAGTTGTTTCAAATATTCGTTCATTCATTAAATTTAGTTAATTAATTTTAGTTTTTTTTTTTTAGATTTAAGTTGCATGTATCTACCAATAGAGGCCGCCAAATAAATTTAAAAAAATGAATGAAAATTATTTATAAAGGACTTTCTGCAATAGAGTGAAAAAAAAGTAGGAATTGACCTTAATTTTTTTTTATTTTACTTGTTTATTGGAAAAAGAACACCCGTTATAGTCTGATATACTGCGGAAATAATAATTTTCTTGGCAATTTTCAGTAGTAATTAGAGAGTTTTTGCATACCGTACGGTAGTTACCGTAGGACGTCCGTTAGCTTTTTCTCCCTAGCGCGCATGCTCAGTTTCCTATGAGCATTCGTTTTTCCTAGTGTACGTAAAAAATTAGAAGGCAAAAGGAATTGATAGACAATGCCACAACGCGCTTGGAAACTACTCATTTTTCAAAGCAATATCTGTAACTCATGCGATTAAAAAAAAAATGTTTTTTTAAACAAAATGCGGACAAAATGATTGGACAAAAATGCGTTTTAAAAAAAAATTTTTTTTTTTTTAAAGCACATTTTTGTCCAATCAAATGTAGGCAGGTTACAGGGATACCAATCATTTATTTTTTTTATTTATTAAGAACTCGTACAAAAGAAAGTGACAATACAGTTTACAAATTTAAAACATATGGATCTTCAGACTAAAGTATTATATAACCTAGAGATTTTAAGATGGATAATTCTACAATTTGAAATGTGCCATTTGAATAAAAATAAAACTTAGAATTCCTTTTATGCTCTGGACAAACTTTTATTTAATAACAAAAATTAAACTAAAACAGTTCATTTGTGTTTTAAAGTTAAATTAACCCTCAAAATAGAGTGGCGACCTTTGTTCAGTTTTTACTCACAAAATTATGAGTAATGTTTTGAGAAGCGGAGTTTTTCGTGCCCTGGACGACTTTCAATTATTCTTATTGGTTAATTTTTTTTTTAATTTTTATGAACTTTTTTACACACTATGTTCATTTAAATTTCTTTAATGAGCTTTTTATATGTATATTATTTTTAAATTTCTTTCACATAATATTTTTAAATATCTTATTAAATAATGCAAAATTATTTTAAAATATCGTTTGGTGAAATTCGAAGTGAAAACGAGATTTTTCAAGGAAGCAAAAATCGTTTGGAATTCTGTAGTTTTTTTTGTTTTTCTGTTCTGTGTTTTGTTCTTACATTAATTCTAAATTTTGTGGATAACCTGTATATCGGCCAAGTAGATTACATTATTTTTTTTTTCTTGAAATTTAAATGCCTGACATTATATAAAAAAAATAAAGTATGTTTTCTGAATCTGCATTAGTAATGTCATCCACCGTGAATTCGTCTGGCAACTTTATTGTGAGAAAACATCATGCGGTTCACTTATCCATTACATGACGCAGGCACATTAGTGACGTTTTTTTCTTCGAAGTTTGGCTGTCGGCCCTGTTTTGTTTTAAATAACTCGAAAATGTTTTGGCTTTTATTATTATAAATTTGGCTTACGCTGTTAAAAACTCAGTTTATGATGATTGCATTAAAATACTGCGCACTTTAAAA
Organism: Caerostris darwini; assembly: GCA_021605075.1. NCBI lineage: Eukaryota > Metazoa > Arthropoda > Arachnida > Araneae > Araneidae > Caerostris > Caerostris darwini. The sequence continues at coordinate 536,565 of BPLQ01003398.1, forward strand.
TAAGAAAATAATTAGCATTATATAATAAAAATCGAATTTGGAATCGCAAAATCTTTAATAGCAAATTATTCCTATAACTCGATCTTTTTTTTTTAAATTGACTTTTTTTTTTTTTCACTCTCTCGTGAATACTGCAAGTTAGATATTCTAAAAGAATATTATGAAAACAGTGCTTTATATAAGTTTACTTAGTAAGCATATAAAGTTGTTTACTTTTGTTTACATTAAGTTATTCTGTAATATTTTGGTAACCTGTTCATTTGGTACTGTTAATTTTATGGGATATAGTATGTGTATATTTTGTAAGCAAATTTAGAGTACAAGAATGTCTTTAAAGTGAACATATACAATGTATTATCATAATATTAAGTATATAAGTAAAGTAATTAGGTATATAAGTTGCAAAAAAATACCTGTTAGGTAAAAACATTTCTTATAGATATATGAATTCAATAAAAGTCATTGAATTTATTGCATAATTCTTTTAAATTCATTAATAAAGATCATCATTATTGGCGCAACAGCCCCATGAGGAGCTAAGACCGTCTATCGCAGATTTCGAGACAGGAGATGTTTTTCTTTCTTTACGGGGTAGGGTTGTCAACTGTACGACCAACGCTGTTACAGTCATAGTAAATAGGGACCTACGGTTTAAAATGGATTCGTATATGAGACTGACTCGCTGCCTACTGCTCCACCAAGGCAATCAATATTATAGTACATAAAATTAAAATTACTGAAAATAGTCGAAATTTTTTTTATCCGTTTTCCTCCCACCTGGCTTATAAGTCTGAATAAAAAATGGGACGTTGTATAGCAATCATACTTTGGCGTTCCAAGTTATACATAAGTCAACCGCTACATATTATCTACATGTATAATCAATAAACTGGGTACATGAATATTCGCTGCAGTTGTGAGTTGTTGGTGAGTGTTCGAACTTTACTTTGGTGGAAGTGCATAAAACACTTTTATGTACACTAATTATTATATATTACGTATACTAAAAAGGGCCTGCTGGTCGAGTGACTAGCACTGGGTGCATAAGTTTCGGATTCGAGTCCCGGCGGTGCCATGGATGTTTGTAGTGACTCGGAATCAATTTTTAACCGTAGGTCCCAATCTAATATGACTACTACTACTAGAGCACACCACATCACTGTGCTTTAAAGTGAAATCTGCTTCAATTATAGTGGTGCAGAATTCACTTTAAGCCGTAAGTCCCGGTGTAATATGATTGTAGGTCGTTGAGAATAGGGTTGATAGCATTACCCCGTAAAAAGCTAACATCTCATGTGTTGGAATCTGCTAGTGGTCCACCATGGGCTATTAAGAAGAAGATGTATACTAAAATTGAAAATCCTTTCGTTCGAGTGGGGTATCTGATGGCCTGCAGCGTACAAACTGTACATTTAAGTATAATGATGAAAAACATTCTTAATGGATTTTAACGGCTAGCTTTTACTATTTCCGCATAGATAATGCATGGTTATCCATTCATAAATGGATATTTAATTAACGGCTGCGATTTAAAAATTTTCATTCTATGCCATGTTAATGATATATAAACAAAAGTTACTAGAATGAAAAATGTTCTAGTTCCTAAACTCACAATATGCAAAATTCTAAAATTTACAATTTAGTTGATTGTTTACATGGATTTATATTTTGAATCTTACTCATCTATTTAATATTAGGTTTAAAGAAAGCAATTTAAATGGAAAGCTGTTAAATTTTAATTTCTATTTAAGTATGTAAAGAATTTTGTTATTTTAGTATTCAGTAAATAATGTTCCATGAAGATTTTTTTTGTATGAAAGTTTTTGAATTGTTTACTTGAATTATAATGTTTATGTGACTATGTTATATTACTATGTTTATTTGACCAAATGTGAATGTTTATGCTTAATATTATTATATTTATTTGACCAAATGTAAATGTTTATTTTTATATTTTATAATGAAGCATTTAGCATTATCTTCAAAGATTTATGGGAAATAATATCTAAATAAAAATAATTTATAAATTAAATTCACTAATAAAAATTAATAGTATTTAATTGTTTTGTTATTGAAATATTAAATTATCAGAATAAAATCTGTAATCCTTATTCAATTCCTTCTATTAGTTCACACTCTTCCTATATATATCTTGTTCAAATTTTCAATCGTTCATAAAATACTTTTTATTCATCCACTCAAGTTCAAGTAAATTTTTTTTGAACTTGTAGTGGATGACACTGGATGTTAATGCAGTGTTTTCAAATATTAATTCATTCATTAAATTTAGGTTTTTTTTAATTTAAGTTGCATTTATCTACCAATAGATGGCGCCCGATAAACTTAAAAAAAATGAATAAAAATTATTTATAAAGGACTTTCTGCAATAGAGTGAAAAAAAATAGAAATTGATTTAAATTTTTTTTTTTTTTATATTACTTGTTTTTTAAAAAAATATGTTCATTTTTTGGTTTTTGATTTCATTCTAAATCTTTGGAATCTTGTTAATAAGCGCCAAAGAAATGCATGTCGAAATTTTGATGCTCTTTGATTATATTTTTATTTTTTATAAACTCAGGAATTAAAATCGAATGTGTCAGCTTTCAAAAGATATAACTTCTGTCAACGAATACTTAATTCTAAGAATAGCCCTTTTGTGAATCGTACTTTTATCAATAATCTGATTATTAAAAATAAAAAAAGAATAACAACTTCCTGTCCTTGATCTAATGTATGTTTATATTACAAACAAGATTTTGATAAGTTCGTGGTTCTATAATATTGCATAAGGGCGTTTGAGTCTGAGATAAAAGCTGTGTGACAAAATCATGAAAAATTCTGAGATCCCAAGCATTAAAATTTATAGTACATCCATTAATCCAAAAGTTCCGTAAAAAGCCATTTCTCGCTCCTTTTCCAATAAGGATGTAGTATTCTCTATATGAAAACGTTGAATCTGTTATAATTTATCACAGCAATTGAACCGGTAGTCAAATGCTTTAGAGCTGGTAAAAAAAACTTTGTTATCGCTCGATGCAACAGGTTTCGAGTTCGAGTTTCGGCGGTGTCATGGATGTTTGTAGTGGTTCGGATAGGAGTATAGTGATTCGGATAGGACGCGAAGTAACAATACCCCCGCAACGCTCTACGATCCTATTAGGACAGGGACCTACGGTTTAGAGTGGATTCCGAACCACTACAAACATCCATGGCGCCGCATGCACTCGAACCCCAAACCTGTGGTACCGAGCGCCAGAGCGCTAGCCACTCGCCATTAGGCCCCCTATGTTATTTAATGAAATATCATAACAATATTTTGTGTTTTGTTATCCGAATATAGTATAAATTAAGAAGGTCGGGGAAAGTACATAAAATAAATAAATGCATATATATATATATATATATATATATATATATATATATAAGATGACTATAAACTGGATGGAGTAAATTGCTTGTGGCTCAGTGTGGTGAGCATTAGGACTGAGGTTTAATCCGCTGACGGTTTTGTTGTAGACACTGTTTCAAAAAACGAGGAGGCACGATGGCGTTTGGGATGCTCAGTATCTTGTTATCATTAGTCGCACTAGTTGGGGGGAGCTTTCAGTCATTTCATTTTCGTTGCGGGTTTTCACCCATACTATACTCAAATGCGGGGTAGTACTCTCTAAAAGTCCCTCCCGGATACCACAGTCCTCCTTCTTCAGCGACACGGAGCCAAAGTCAGACTTCTACCTACGGGTGCTCCATCACAACAGAAGCTGTCCCCTTTCCCTCCAACTATGTGTTAGACTACTCAGGGGATGTCCATCCCTCACAGCAGGACCCCGAGGATTACTCACAACATGAATAGAGTGAAATCAAATTTCATACAGACGTTTTCGAAGGCATGGTGAAATGAATTCTGCAAAAGAATCTTAGTACTAAAAGTTACCAATAAATGGGTTTTTGGCGCTGAATGAGCCCAAAACCGGTCTTTAATTACAATGAAAGCATGAAAAAATAGATTATGCAATCATTTCTTATTGTTCGAATAACAAAAAATGCACTTTTAGAAATGAATGATGTACAGTATCGAACTCAATAGAAAATAATCATTTACTAATCGACATTATGTTTTTTGATTCACGTGCAACATTTTCAGTGTGCTGACCTTCTCAGTGTACAAAATGTATGTTGTGACTAATCATCAGTGTGCGACAGCGTGGATTTGACACCCTTTGAGACATGATTGACACTGGGAATGACACCCTATGAGCCTACACATTTATGATACATGATGCCATCCATAAATTCGAAATTATCTACTCGAGGCAAGACGACCTCTACTAGACGAACTTATTTTCTTTTGCACTCCCCCGCCATAACTCATCCACAGACGTATTTAACAAATAGAACAAATTCTTTAATTTTTTTTTTTTTTAATTCTTTCTTTCGATTTTATCCAAACCATAATAAATTTGAAATTAGTAATTTATAATAGCCGTTATAAATTACTAATTGCAAATTTATTATATTTGCTTTCATTGGCAAATATAACATTGTATAAACATTTTCTTATGGTTTTTTTTAGCGATTATATATATATATATATATATATATATATTTCTAATAAACACGAAGTTTAAATCTTTATGCAAATGAAGGAGTTTTACCTGGCCCCTTCGGCTGTGATACCTGCTTATCGAATTATTCTCTGAACTATTTTCGAACTCTTTTGTTAAATTTGTAAATTGTATTTCATAATGTAGCTTTCAAATTGAGCCTAAGAAAGTTAAGAAAAGTTGGCCAAGGAAATTGAAAGGATGGTTGATCCTATTTGTAAACGTGTCTAATGTGTCTCATCCCCTGTGTCCTGCAGGCAAGGACGGTGAGTAATCTACTCATGGATGGAGGGGGCAGCTTCTGTTGTGATGGAGCACCCGTAGATAGAAGTCTGATTCGTAGATAGAAGGCTGAAGGAGGGCTGTGCCTTCCTCGCATTTGAGTATGATACGTGAGAAAACCCGAAAAACTAACACCAGGCAATCCGATTCACGAGGAACGACTCTGAACATCACAAACGTCATCGAGTCTTTTCGTTTTTAAAACAGTGTCTACAATAATGCCGCTAGCGGATTGAACTTCCACCCTAAAGGCTCGTGCTCACCAAGGCGACAAGATGCAAGCGACCAAAATTTGACCTCACCGCGGTCGCCTGAAACCGGTTTGCAGTTCGCCGCGTGGAGTAGCCCAACTTTCAACTCCAAGCGGTTTTTCACTATGCGTAATGCTATTTCTGACGTTTCGCTGTGAAGGGGTCGAAAAAATTTGGTCGCTTGCCTCTTGCATCTTCACGTCTCTCGCCTCGGTGGGAACGAGCCTTAATGCTCACCAGCGGCGACATTACCACTGAGCCATGAGTCGGCTTAGTGATACGAAGAGTAATATACAAAATATTGCATCCAGCGTCTTACGTTTTCTACTGCTGAGCGTTAAGTGTCACTTTGGATATTGATAGCAGAACGTCTTAAGTTCTATGTTATTTGGAGGGGCTTAGGTATAGAAGGCTACCGACAAGATACACAACGGATTTAAGGTTGCCCCACATCAAAAAGTCATAGGAGGTGAAGTCGGAAAATCTTCCTTGTAGTGCACAGGTTGGGTAACCCAATTGTAACTATGTGTAGTTGGGTTAAATACTTGAGGGACAGGTTGGAGAAAATATGTTGCATTGCACCCCCAATTTTGAATAAGCATCCCTAGAAATGGCCCCAAGTTGTTCATACCAATCATTTCGAGTCAAATAAAAGAACTTTCTGACTTACGAATTTATTGAGCTCCTTCCTGATATACATATTTATTCATTTTAGCATCACTCGTCTGATCTAGAACAAATCTCTGTGAATTCACAAATCCAATGTGTTATCCATCAGGCCATCGTCTCCATAACGCCTAATAATATTTTTTTTATATGAATCGTTATTATATAAATATATTTTTCTCTCAAAACATATTAAAGAGATGAATATATATTTTGGAATATTTAATATCCAATCTAATACAGGTGTAATATATTTTTTATACTTGTAACCATGCTTCCTCCTACACACTACAAGAGTGCCCCCTGTGGCGTTCAGAAGAAATGGTCAGCAGGCCTCGAGACTTTCTCCGGACAGTACAGAGCAGCCCGCACTTCTGCTGAGAAACGTTTAGTTTGTAATCTCTCACCCCGAGAATAAATATATTCAACGCAACCCTGGGTATTAGTTGGCCTACAGACTCTCACCTGGAGAGGAAGCATATTTCGCGCATCCAGCACGCACCTGAGTATCTTCAGTTTCGGCATAGAAGTGGAATACTTTCACGAATCTATAATTATATGTCTTTAAATGTGTTAAATATTATATGTGTGCCGTGTTTGTGTGTGTGTGTCAATAAAGCTGTGAGTTCTCAAACCTGTGTCACAAGTCTCAACCCAATCACATCCAGTTACAATCCAGCTGCCCAACTTACACACTACATACTTGAATTTTGTTCACGTTTCCAAAGGAAAATTGATTTCATGAAAAATTGATAATTATTAAAAAATATTATGAATTTGTATTAATATTGTATAAATTATTAATATTATACAAAATATTATTTTTTATAAAATTCATATATAAAAAAATATATATTAAGAATGCTTTTTAAACAGCGTTAGAAAATTGAATATCTGGATGGCAATACAAACGAAATCTTTCATTCGAATAGATTGCAACAAAATGATACAACTTAGTATATCTTGGAAGAAATCCATTTACATGAACAGATGAAACCTCTTTATTTATAGAAAAAGTTATCTGTTGATGCAAGTTTTGCTTTCTTTTTCGTAAAGGTGACAAATTCGAATTTGACAATTGTTTTCTGCGGTTCACTTTGTATTTTTTTCACCATCATCATCAATAGCACGACAGCCCAGAATGGGTTAAAGCAGGGCTGGCCAACCCAAATGATCTTGCGGGCCATTTTGGAAATGCATCCTGACTCCGAGGGCCGCATTTAAAATTATGTATCCCAATATTAGACTTAGACCCACTGTAGATATTTTCTGGAGTGAAAAATTGAAACGTAATGAGTTATTCTTACATGTAAACATAGATAATGTAATAATAATGAGGATAGTAAATGCACATTGTAAAGAAATATATAACACTGGAAATGAAATATAAAAATATACATAAATATGAACGAAATAAGACAAATGCAATCAATCAAAAATATTTATTTTACTAGTGCGATATTTGTTTTTCCACTCTTTCACTTAGCTTTTGCAAATGGATGCGCGCGCATCATGAGTTCGCAGAATATAATTTAGTTATTCTGCGAACTCATAACTGTAAACTCATCAATAAAACAGGCAATATCTGTCCTATATTCGCAAGAATATTATTTTAAAATCATAGTTAATTTTTTCTCATCATTTCGACAGTTAATTTTTAAATAGATGGATGCACACATAATGGATTATTTTAATACATTGATTTTCACTACTTTGGCCATTATAAAATAAATATATTTTGTAAAAAAAATGCAAATCTCTCAATTCATAAATCTTATGGGCCGTAAAAACGTTCAAGGCATGCCACGGGTTGGCTACCCCTGGGCTAAAGCTTTCCTTTAAAGAGATTTCCATGCATTTCTTTGGGTGACAATGTCCCTCAACCTTCAGTACAGCAAAATCTTTTTCAACTACGTCTATCCGTCGCAACTTGGATCATTCTCTTCCTCTCTGTCGCTATGGCTTTGCCAAAACGAGCCTTTCACAGGGTTTTAATCATTCATTCTAAATACATAAGCTTTCCAGTTTAATCTATTTATCTCAATAATTTGTATAATATCTGGCTCTGCATAGCATTTATAAATTTCTGCGTTGTGTCATCTTCTCCAACAATCAATTTCCCTAACACTTCCAAGAATAGCCTATAAAATCTTCCGCACCCAAATGGGCCTCCTCGGATCTTGCCAAAGTCCAAGTTTCAGAGCCATAGACTAAAATTGGTTTAATAAGGGTTTTATATAACAAGAATTTAGTTTTTCTGCTTATGAACCGTGGTTTAAACATATTTCTAAACCCACAAAATGCCCTATGGGCAGACACAATTCTGTTTTTTATTTCAGGTAAGATATTATTTTGACAATTAAGTTCTGATCCTAAGTAAACTCATGTTTGTGAAAATTGCAACACCATGAAGGAATCGTCATAATTGAATGAAATTTAATACACAGTTGTGTGGTAGTGGTACAAATAAATAATAAATGTAAATAAATATCCAAAGTAAACAAACAATAACAAGAGATCGGAATCAGTATTTTGTGTAGCCACCAAGCGCCGCAATAAGTGCAGTTACGTGCTGACGTGGCATGGAGCCAAACAAATTTGGAATGTCTGCCTGAGGAAGAGCATTCTATATTGTTTGTATGCACACCCAAAGTTCGTCTGCAGAAGCAACAGGACGAGGATCACGAGCGAGACGCCGACCAACGAAATCTCACACATGTTCAATCGGCGGCATATCCTGGAAATACGCAGGCCAAGGAAGAAGCTGTACCTGCCGCGTTGCAAAGAAGGATTGAACAGTCCTAGCGATATGAGGGCGGGCATTGTCCTGTTGAAATACAGCGCCTGGCAAGCTTTGAAGGAAGGGCACAGATTGGGGCTGTAGAACTTCACTGATGTGCCGGTTGCTGTTGAGATTTCCCACAATTCTTAGCAATTGAGATCGTCCATGATATGCTATGGCACCCCAGACCATAACTCCGGGTGATCGTCCACTGTGGCGTTCAATAATGCACTCCGAAAGGTGGCGTTCACCAGCATAGCGTCTGACACGAATGCGGCCATCATGGTACCACAAATTAAAGCGGGATTCGTCAGAAAACACGACATGCTGCCAATCAGCACGTCAGTCTCTATACTGAGCGGCCCATTGTAGCCGCAGGCGGCGATGGTTTAGCGTGAGAGGGATCCTGTATAAAGGAGTCCTTGCGCGCAGTCCACGCTGCAGCAGACGTCTACGAATTGATGAAGCACACAATGAAACACCTGTAGCTATTGACCACTGTGCTGCCAATTGTCTAGAGGAAGCTGTACGGTCCGTCAGCGCCATGCGAACCAGGTGTCTATCATCGCGAGCTGACGTCACATTTCTGGGTCCACTCCCGGATTTCCGAGATGTCCGACACTCGTCCGTCCACTGCTTCCAAAGACGCATCACTGAGCTGCTGTTACGCTGCACACGAGCGGCTACTGCACGATAAGACAATCCAGCTTCACGAAGGCCGATGATTCTCCCCGTTCAAACTCTGTAAGTTGTTCAAATCTCGCTCTCTATCGTCGAAGAGGCATAAGTAACGATTGAGCTAACGTTTACCACTAGCAGATAACCACCGATAACCATACACACCTCGCTACAGCCGTCTATTTATTCGGATCCATCCGCCGTTCAGAGGGCGCTGCTCAGCATACGCATGAGCTACGGATTTGAAATTCTAATCATTTGCATATCATGCGCTAATTTGCATTTCCTGAAAATTTCAGTTCACTCGCGTAAGTCCTTCATGGTGTTGCAATTTTCACAAACATGAGTTTATTTAAAACTAAGTACAGATTCAAAAGTGTAAGTGCCTAAGGTAATATTGGGTGTATCCTGACAAATATTTTTTTAGGAAAGCATGTACTTCCTTTTTTTCCTGGTATATGTTTAGCTGCAAAGCCTTTGCAGTCAATTCAAAAGCTTACTGCGAAGCTGCAAAATATCTTGCAATGATTACAACATCGTCAGAATAAGCTAAAAGTTTTAATTTTTTTACAATTATTATTATTTTGAAAATTGATTTCACATTCCAAGAGAATTTCTCCATTCCCCCACACACAAAGCGATAAATCACTTTCAACTCTCATTTACTGATCAGTATTTTTATTTATTTATTTATATATAATTTATTTCTGGGTCTGATGGCCGAGTGGCTGGCGCTCGGTACCACAGGTTTCGGGTTCGAGTGCCGGCGGTGCCATGGATGTTTGTAGTGGTTAGGAATCCACTTTAAACCGTAGGTCCCGGTCTAATAGGATCGTAGAGCGTTGTAGGGGTATTGTTACTCCGCGTTCGTCGTTTATCTTCAAGCTACACGCACCTCCAGGGTTGTGCTAAGTGAGTAAGCGCTTGAGTAAGGCGCTTGCCTTAAGGCATACAAGACAATTGTCATATTTGCCAGCTGCATTAGAAAAAAAATATATAATTTATTTATTTATTCTTATTTATCATCATAACTGGCTCGACATCCCGTTGTGGGCCTTGGCCTTCTTTAAAAGATCAAGCCAGGTGTGTTCTCCTCTTGGCCGTGGACCTCCAGTTTTTTTATCTTAATAATATTAAAAACAGATTCTAAATAGTCGACCCATCTCTTTTTCGGTCTTCCCCTTGGTCGTTGTCCAAAAGGGATTGCTTTGAAAACCTTCAAGGCGGCTCTGTCACTTTCCACTCTCATGAGATGACCAACCCATCTCATTCTGTTCAGTTTAACAAATTTTAGAATGTCAATATCTCTAAAAAGTTCGTAAAGTTCAAAATTGTATCTTCCTCGCCAATTTCCATTGTCATTGATACCACCAAAAATAGTTCGTAGCACTTTTCTTTCAACGATTGATATATATATATATCCTACGGGTGCTCCATCACAACAGAAGCTGCTTCCTTCCCCTTCAATCATGAGTCCATATGGGCTCGTGGGCTTGGCCAGCCAAGTGGGATAAGAAACAACAACAACATATATATATATGTAGGGTTGGGCACTTGTGAAAGACGCATCCCGGCCGCAACCCCCAATTTATGTAGAGTTAGGCGCTTGGAAAAGACGCATCCCAGCCGAAACCCCAATTTATGTAGACTTACACCGGTTTCAACTGATGCATCCCGGCCGAACCTACAGTTTTGTTAGACTTCTCTAACAGTCTAACAGTGGCTGTACTTTTGCAGTGGGTGTCTAGGGGATTTGACAGACACAATAAAAGTCCTGCGTTTCTTTAAAGAAAACCATTGAATTGGTTCTATAATTTACAATAATATTTACATTAATAATTATTATATAACAGCCATTTTCTACCGCTGCTTGACGCAGCGCGTTGCAGTTTCGCCATCTCCCAGCGTTCCTCTCTCGCGCCTAACTAACGGGGTTTTTCCCTTCTTCCAGGGCCAGAGTTCAAGGTCCAATACCGCCACTACATGGCAAAAGGTTGGTGTGAAAGGCACATATTCCGTGAAGTGTTTCCATCTGGTGCTTAGCATAGAAACAAATCCTATATATATATATATATATATGTATATATATATATATGTATATATATATATATGTATATATATATATAAACTTCTCGTGTCACAGTGTTTGTTGCCAAATTCCTCCGAAACGGCATATTTGGTAGATCTGCGAAACGGTCGTAAACTATTTTTTAAACCCCTAAGTCATAAGGGTGGCCCACAATTAAATATTTTTTTTTTTTTTTTTTGACAATACAATGTAGTGTTAACAATGTAATCGGTAACAATGTAGTGTTTTTTTTTTTTTTTTTTAATTTTTTAGTCATGACATTACAGCACGTGTGTTTAAACAAAAATTAAAGTATTTAATCGGCTTCATTACAAAATTACATATATTTGGCCCCACACAATTTGGGTCATGTATATACATTCAATCCAAGGCAGACTGAATGCTTTTATCTGCGACTGTTGTTGGTTAATGTCACCGGCCCATTGTCATTTCAAGATATACGTAAAGTAAATGGACAACAGTATCCAACGTATAAAGATGCATGCCTTGCACTAGGCTTGCTAGAAGACGACAATCATTGGAACAGTATGCTTACTGAAGCAGCATTAAGCTGTACAGGAACACAAATTCGTCTACTATTCGCTATAGTGTTGACTACATGTTTTCCGGCTCGAGCACAAACGTTGTGGGATAATCACAAAGATTCAATGACTGAAGATATTTTGCATCGACATCGTACAAGGGGCAACGATCTAACGATATCATTCAGCGATGCAATGTACAATGAAGCATTGATTACTATCGAGGATCTTTGCATTGTCATTGCCAATTTACAAATCAGTCATTTTGGTATGAGTTCACCAAATCGAAGTGAATCTGATTTAATCAACACTGATATGAGCCGTGAACTGCAGTACAATACTGTAGAAATGGCAGCGATTGTTACTCGCAACGTCCCACTACTGACTGATGAACAAAAAAAAACATTTACGACCGCATTATGCTGGCAGTTTCGGCAGGACAAGGGGGATTCTTTTTTTTTTTTTTTCTTTGGATGCACCAGGTGGAACTGGCAAAACATTTCTCATTTCACTACTTCTTGCCGAGATACGATCATAAAATTGCATCGCATTGGCCGTTGCATCATCTGGGATTGCAGCTACTTTATTAGATGGAGGCAGAACAGCTCATTCAGTATTTAAGCTGCCGCTGAATATTCAAAATAACCCAGATGCAGTGTGCAATATAAAGAAACAATTGTCCATGGCCACAGTGCTAAAGCAGTGTAAAATTATGATCTGTGATGAATGCACTATGGCACACAAACATTCGCTTGAGGCATTGAACAGGACATTGAAGGATATAAAAAACAACGACAAATTATTTGGCGGCCCTCTGTTAGTCCTTTCAGATGATTTCAGGCAAACACTTCCTGTCATTCCACGTTCAACGGCGTTCATTGGCGATGGAAAATTTGCTGCACATGAAAATACTGGATGCATAAAATTGCCGACAGATTTCTGCACAATCATCGGCTCTCAAAATAATCTCATCGACCACATATTTCCCGCTGTATGCACACAATTCAAAAATCTTGATTGGTTGGCAGAAAGAGCAATTTTGGCAGCAAAAAATGTGGACGTCAATGGTTTAAGATACCAAGATTTAAGATTCTAAGATACAACAGTTGTTGCCAGGGGACTTGGTGTCATACAAATATATGGATACAGTTTGCGATGCCAATGAAGCTGTAAATTATCCAATTGAGTTTTTGCATTCATTGGATTTTCCAGGCATGCCACCACATCATTTACAATTAAAGATTGGATCTCCGGTTATTTTGATTCATAATTTGAACCCACCACGGTTGCGCAATGGAACACGATTAGTCATTAAAAAAATTAATGAAAAACGTTATCGAAGTCAGCATTTTGAATGACAAGTACCGAGGCGAAAATATATTGCTGCCGCGAATCCCTATGATTCCCACAGATGTGCCAATTGAATTCAAACGTATTCAATTTCCAATTAGATTGGCATTCGCAATGGCAATCAATAAGTCGCAAGGCCAAACAATGTCTGTTTGTGGCTTAGATTTGGGCACACCATGTTTTTCCCACGGACAACTATACATGGCATGTTCGCGTGTGGATTAACCATCCAGTTTTGTTTTATGTTGGCTAAAGATGGACTAACCAAAAATATTGTACACTCCATTGCACTTAGAGATTGATGTTAATTATTTTTTAATTGCCATAATTAGTAGTAAATATGTAAATAACTATTTTTGAGGTATATACAGCTATTATATAATGTAATTTAAAATATATTTGTTAATTTAATAAAGTATAAAGGACGAAATAAATAAATGGTTAGTGTATTATCTTTTTATACGCCATCATAGGCCGTCACATTCCATTCCTCTTCCAATCATAACCACATTTCCACACACACTTCTAGTAAGTTAGTTTATTTTTTTATTTAACTAAAAAAATATTTTATAGAAATAATGTATACGGCAAAACAACGTTTGCTGGGTCATCTAGTATATATATATATATATATTACGTTTATGTTATATAATATATGTCAGTGCATTGTGTTTATTCGCTTGGTGAAACTTACAGCGTTAAATTATATACATTTTTTAATTTTGTATCTACCACTAAAATTTTGAAATACGTATGAATATATGCATTAAACTGACTATGTTTTTTCATACTTGCTCGACTAGTAAAAATTCTTTCTCTTTTTACTTGAAATCTGTCTTAATGGGCAGATTATGTTTCCAAAAGTGAGATGATTTCAGAACAAGGTGGTCACCTTCAACCATCAAGTAGCGGGGGTGTTGGAACTGTACCATATGCGTTGCTAGGAAATATGAACAATGAAAGTTTGGGTTTCCCGCAGTATGGAAACTGGTAATAATTTGATAAGTGATCCACGTGGGAAAATTTTCGGGAAACATGGTTTGATGAAACGAATACCAGATTTTAACGCCCCAGGGCGGTTCTTTAGAATTTACAAAGTTCCTAACTCGTCCTTTCGTCATCATTTCTGGCAGCCGTTATCCTATCCTCCTGTGGAATCTCTTTTTATTTTGTTATTTTACTATTTTATATTATTCTATTTTACTGTCTTATATTTTTTTCTTTAATTAATTATTATTCTATTTAATTTATTTTTACTTAATTTAATTTTTGGTTTTATTTTTATTTCAATTTTCTTCTTAAAATTCTTAATTTTGGGACATTTTTCTTCACTAATTATTTCCCTTTTTTTGATAACCATGTTTCTCCTACTTATCACCATGTACTCATTTTGACCAGATAGCAGCTTAAGGTACTCCGCTAAACTGTAAAGACTGACTCTTCATGGAATGAAGTCACTTTTAGGCATTTTTTAGAAATCTGTCTTTTTTGGCTATGTCTCCAAAATGACATTTCTTCTTGTAAAGTGCAATATATTAATAAAATGTTAATGTTTAATTATATATATATATATCATCATAAATGGCTCGATAGCCCGATGTGGGCCTTGGCCTTCTTTAAAAGATCCAGCCAGGCTGTTCTCCTCTTGGCCGTGTACCTTCAGTTTTTTTTTATCTTAATAACATTAACATCAGATTCTAAACAGTCGACCCATTTCTTTTTCGGTCTTCCTCTTGGTCGTTGTCTAAAAGTGGTTATATTATAAACCTTCAAAGCAGCTCTATCACTTTCCATTCTCATGAGATGACCGGCCCATCTCATTCTGTTCGGTTTAACAACTTTTAGAATGTCAATATGTCTAAAATGTTTGTAAAGTTCAAAATTGTATCTACTTCGCCGATTTACATTATCATTGATAATTCTTATTTATAGATTATTCATTTATTTATTACTATTATTCGTTGTTAACCTTCTACATTTATTTGTTTTTCTTCCATTCCTCTTTCTGTTCCAAGAGAAAACGATTCCGATGAAGAACTCGATAGTTTTGTTGCCATCGCGGCGTACCCAAGTCAATTAAATGTAGGTTGTGACATGGCCTTTTGTCGTTGGCTTCAACAACCTGAACCAACGCCAGCAATGCCTGTTCATCTTGGCATAAGCTATTTTTATAAGCCTTTTTCTCTTTCTGTCGAGGACAAGATGGTAATTAAACAATACGATGACTTCAGATAGAAGAAGACCCACACACACACACATTTTTTTAAAATAGAACTTTATTTTTTTGCACTTTAAGAAGAGTAAAATTTAAGAGAAGCACTAAATAATTTTCCAAAACATGTTTTATGAAACTATAAATTAAAGGATTGTTCTAGTAAGAATACATTCGGAACAAACACCAAGGTTGAGCGAAATTCGGTTTGTAGAATATTCTAAATTGGGTTCATTCGTCCTTTAACAATAAAAAACTATAAATAGCGAAGAATTTGAAAATCAATAGACAACACCTTCTATTCGAGAAGGCTGGTTTAAAATAAATTAGAAGGTCATAAACCTTTTGTTATCCCAAAGAATGATAAAAGTAATTCTAATTTTAATACATTTAAATTTTTTTTTTTCTATAATCTAATTCAACAACTTGAAATCAACGCAATAAAATTACATGCATTTCAAACTCAAGAAAATTGTATTATTAGAATTTAAATACACGTTTTTTTATACGGTATATAAAACAAATTCCCTCAAATGCATATTATGAATAAAAATTAATTCAAAAAGAAAATAACAGACAGCTGTCAAAATAACAGGCAGCAGATGGCCCACCTGATATTATATCATCTCATTACTACGAATGTTATTAGATGTGAGATTTCGATTTACATATTTTCTATGTGGAATATTTTCATACCATGAGACTATGTGTAAAAAATAATCGCGTATGCTTAAAGGTAATTTTGTAACCCTTCTGCAATGTTTCATTGGCATTTACAGTACATTCTTATAGCCCTGGCTTATAACAAATAAATATTTTTCCAGCTTTAAAATGTTGTTTGGATGTAACATTTTTTTAAAACTATGTTTTAAACGTGAACCATATTCTTACGACGATTTGAAATCTTCTTGTTTGCAAGAGAGATAAAAATCTTCATAAATATCGCATTTCGTTCGTAATTAGAACATCAGAAAACGATTTTAATTTATATCCATGACTTCATTCTGGACCTTTTCTCACATATCAGTATATGATTCGTTTCTCAGTTTGTATTTTTATACAAGTTTGGCTCCGTTACATTTTCCACAACGATTATGTTTATTATATTTAGTTATTTTAAATTAATTTAATATATGCTAATTTATTATTTGTCTGTCACACTATATCATTAATTTTTTTCGAAAAAAAAAAAAAAAAAAAAAAAAAAAAAAAAAAAGAAGAATTTTTATAGAATTTATAGAATGGATTTTTACGAAATTTCGAAAAAAAACATCCACATATTATACGCTAAGGTCTTATAATCCATACCACAAAATTCTTTAATTTTTAACTAATCCGCGAATCATAGGTTAAAAATTATTACGATATTTTAAATAAGAAGAAAAACTTTGATATTTTTTTTAATTATGTAGAAAAATTACAAAAGTCTTGATTTCCCCTCAATATTTAATTCTTTTCGTAGAGTATTTTCCTTAAAACTCGCACATTTATCTCAAGATTTAAATAACATTTTTTGCACTGGAGATCATTTATTGAAATTCGGTGCAGGCAATTGAAACGTTTTTCATAGAAATAATAAACTAGTATATCCAATTTGAATACTTATCTATAAAATAAAAATGAATTTAAAAAAATATATTTCTTGTTTCTGATTCTGGCAATGGGTGTACTAATTTTGGAGTTCCCGTATAATTAAAAAAAAATTAAAATTTCCGTATCTGAATTAATTTTAATATTTATATAAATGTGATAGAGTTTTGTTTTAAAATCGGATTTAATTAAAAGTTAAAAAATTAATTAGAAGAAGTTAAAAATGATTGGAAAGACATTTAGTTGCGAATAGACTGCTTTCTTTATCTGTAGCACCTATATGAGTAGACAAATCAATAAAGAGAAGAAAAAAAATTTTAGTGCTAAAATCGCAGAATAGGAGCCATTGGTATTTGATGTCAAGAATTCTTTTCATCAAAGTCCGCCAATTAACGAGTTGCATCTGTAAGTGAAATGAATTGTAAACAATGCAAGAAACCTGGGCTACCACATGTGGCGACTTATCACTCAGTTGGCGTAACAAAAAAGTCTGATCGCAAAGGCGATTTGGCCAATTTAGTCTCATGATTATTTTTCGTTATATTTTATTAAAGTACGTAAAATAAATACTTCATTTAGTGTCTAACTCTACTGAATTTTTAATATTAATTGTTTTTCTGTGTAAGAAATCACTAATTTTTTTATTAATGGATTTTAAAAGGTAAGAATATTTCTTTAAATGAAAATTGAATTTTTTTCATTTAATATAATAAAATGAACGTAAAAGATTTGAATTTTTCATTTATGTATATATATATATATATATATATATATATATGTCAGTGCATTGTGTTTATTCACGTGGTGAAACTTACAGCGTTAAATTATATATATTTTTTTAATTTTGTATCTACCACTAAAATTTTCAAATACGTATGAATATATACATTAAACTGACTGTCTGCTCCTGTAGTTAAAACTCTTTGTCCTGTTACTTGAAATCTGTCTTAATGGGCGGATTATGTTTCCAAAGTGAGATAATTTCAGAACAAGACCGTCACGTTCAGTCACAAAGTGGCGGGGGTGTTGGAACTGTTCAACCCTGAACTGTGCTTTTAGTCTTCATTCCTAGCAACGAAAATCCCATCCTACTGTAGATTCCTTTTTCTTTTTAAATTTTGGGTTCTTTAATTGTTCTGTTTATTTTATTAATTTTTGTTTTTATTTTATTTTTCTCCTTGTTATTAGCTATTTAATTAATTTTTTCTTTGCTTATATTTTTAATATTTATTTTAACATGGGACATTTCTCTTACATCGCCTCGCCTCCTTTTAACTATCAATGTTTTTTTCTTCATCAATGTTTCTCAGATGCAGATAGGAGTCTTAGGCCCCTTCGGGGCCAGGGCACTCCTGTAAAAACGACGATTTTCATACCTGCTCCTTTTTTTCCATTTACTGGAAATCTGTCCTAATGGGCAGATTATGTTTCCAAAGTGAGATGATTTCAGAAAAAGACCGTCACCTTCAGCCACCAAGTGGCGGGGGTGTTGGAACTGTACCATCTGCGCTCACAGTACTGCGTTCGCCAGGAGACTCCTTCTGAATGGCGAGAGTGTGAACAATAAAAGTTTGGATTTCGCACAGTATGGAAACTGGTAATGATTTGATAAGTGATCCACATGGGAAAATTTTCAGGAAACCAGGATAATCCCTACCACTCAATTCTTTAGTTTTTATCATATAATCCGCGAATTTTAGGTTAAAAATTATTACGATATTTTAAATAAGCTGTAAGAAGAAAAACTTTGATATTTTTTTAAGTATGTAGAAAAATTACAAAAGTCTTGATTTACCCTCAATATTTAATTCTTTACATAGAGTATTTTCCTTAAACTCGCGTCCTTAAAACTCGCACATTTATCTCAAGATTTAAATAACATATTTTGGAGATCATTGGAGAGATCAATTGGAGATCATTTATTGAAATTTGGTGCAGGCAATTGTAACGTTTTTCATAGAAATAACAAACTAGTATATCCAATTTGAATACTTATCTATAAAATAAAAATGAATTTGAAAAAAAAAATATTTATTGTTTCTGATTCTGGCAATGGGTGAACTAGATTTAGAGTTCCTGTATAATGTGTGAGAAAACACTAATTCTGTATAATTAAAACAAAATGAAAATTTCCGTATCTAAATTAATTTTAATATTTATATAAATATGATAGAGTTTTGTTTTAAATCGCAATTAATTAAAAGTTAAAAAATTAATTAGAAGAAGTTAAAAATGATTGGAAAGACATTTAGTTGCGAATAGACTGCTTTCTTTATCTGTAGCACCTATATGAGTAGACAAATCAATAAAGAGAAGAAAAAAAATTTTAGGGCTAAAATCGCAGAATAGGAGCCGTTGGTATTTGATGTCAAGAATTCTTTTCATCAAAGTCCGCCAATTAACGAGTTGCATCTGTAAGTGAAATGAATTGTAAACAATGCAAGAAACCCGGGCTACCACATGTGGCGACTTATCACTCAGTTGGCGTCACAAAAAAGTCTGATCGCAAAGGCGATTTGGCCAATTTAGTCTCATGATTATTTTTCGTTATATTTTATTAAAGTACGTAAAATAAATACTTCATTCAGTGTCTAACACTGCTGAATTTTTAATAATAATTGTTTTTCTGTGTAAGAAATCACTAATTTTTTTATTAATGGATTTTAAAAGGTAAGAATATTTCTTTAAATGAAAATTGAATTTTTTTATTTAATAGAATAAAATGAACGTAAAAGATTTGAATTTTTCGTTTATGTATATATATATATATATATATATATGTGTGTGTTTTAAAAAATTATTTTAAGATTTTAAAATTATAAGAATTTTCTGATGTTCTAAAGTTTATTCATACAATTTTCATGAAAAACATATGAAATTCAAATCATGTAAACTCCATAAGCATATTTATTTCTGAGATACAAATTTAAACAATTTTGGAAAAGATTTACATGTGTTCAGAATATGTAGCATAAAATTTTCTGAAAAGAAAAGTGAAAAAATTTTAAGGAATCGGTAAATTCTAATCTTTGAAATTTTCTGAAATTTCGTAGCACAGTCACCCCTAATTATAAATTAGCAGTTTTATTAGTAAATTTTAAAATGTAAGAATATTTCTTTAAACGGAAATTAATTTTTTTATATTTAATCAAATAAAATTGATGTAAAAGAAATCAAATGCATTTTCTCTAAAAAAAATTTGAATTATTCGTTAATATGCTTCTAAAGTTCTTTGCTTCTAAAGTAGGGACATATTTGTTTAAAAAAATTATTTTAAGATTTTAGAATTATAAGAATTTTATGACTTTCTTAGAATTTTTACGAAAAACATAGCACAAATCATACGTATTCCATAGGCATATTTATTTCTAAGATGTAAATTTAAACAGTCTTGGAAAAGACTCACATGTGTTCAGAATATGAAGCATAAAATTTTCAGAATAGAGAGTGCCAAATTTTACGAAATGTATAAATAACTTCTAAAAATCAGATACATTTTCTGCTTCTAAAGTAGGAACATGTTTGTTTTAAAAAATTAATTTAAACTTGCATCATAAGAATTTTATGATTATTATAATTCTGAAATAGAATTCTAAGAATTTTCTTTCAAAACATAGCACACATCATATGTACTTCATAAGAATATTTATTTTTAATATACAAATTTAAGCAATTTTGGAAAAGACTTACATGTGTTCAGAACATATATAATAAAATTTTCGAAAAAGAAGTTAAATTTTACGGAATGGGCAACTTATAATCTTTGGAATTTTCTGAAATTTCGTAGCACAATCACCCCTGATTGTAAATTAGCAGTTTTAAAACTCAACAATTAGCAGTTATAAAATGCAACAACAATTGGCTTTTTGCCATATATATATATATATATATATTTTTTTTAAGTATAAAACAAAAAAATTAAAGGAATAATAATACAAAAAGGAGTTGAATAACACGGCGCTTCGAAGAAATACGTACGCACATGTTTACGAATTTGACGGCATCTGCTACTCGGTTGTGTATTTTAAAAAATAAATAAATAAAAAATAACGTAAAACAAGTAAACGGAAC
This sequence comes from Caerostris darwini, assembly GCA_021605075.1. Lineage (NCBI taxonomy): Eukaryota > Metazoa > Arthropoda > Arachnida > Araneae > Araneidae > Caerostris > Caerostris darwini. Next base: position 557,661 of record BPLQ01003398.1, read on the forward strand.
GCATTAATTTGTTTCTCAACATGAGTCATAATGCACTCAGCGGTTACACGCCTTGATTCCGCGGAAACTAACTGCATGACGGCCGTCAATAGTAAACAACTTTCTCCCTACTCTATTACGTAAGCAGCGAATCTAAAAATACACAAGAACCAAGAAGGGAGGGAAAAAAAAAATTTAAGTAGCTTTTCCATTTTACAAACATATGGATGCCAATTCTTAAATTTCACGCAGACGAACGTCACTGACTGGGTGAAACATCGAATGATTTATAATTGGAACAATAGTAGGAAGAAAGTTTTTTTCTTTTTCCTATTATATATATAACTGAGATGTCATTAAAATTTTTGGAACGCTATTACACCTGCTTTAGACATAAAATTTTTAGAAAATCAATTTACTCTTCAAACTCTTAACACGGTTTTGAAATTCAACAAAAGATATACTTTATATCATGTATGGACAAAAAATTCAGATCATAGAAATAATATCAAGCTAGATCAATTAATTTATCCATCTTATTTATTTAAAAAAAAATCTAATCCTTTATCTATTCACTAATCTAATGCCTTTATTATTATGGCAAACTGCAATTATATAGAGTAATAGAAGGGGATTTTTTTTTTTATAATGTTATGTTTGAGTTTTAGATTTTTATTTTTAATAAACTAAAAAGGGTTTTCTAAATATTCCTTATTTAAAAGATGTTTTCAATCTTTGGAATTAAAAATTATTTATTTATTTAAATAAACAGAGTAGCTCTGCCCACATGACTTTCTTTTTCCTTCTACCTCTTTGAGGCCACCCCTAGAATTAAAACTTCTCTTCAATGTGCAACATTTCCTCTTTAAATTAATTCTTATCTAATTTTTAATTATTAAATTTAATTTTTATATCTAACTATCCTTAATTTTATAGTTTATTATTTTAAATTATCTTATGAATTTTTCCTGAGCAAGTAACTCAGACTTAATTATTCCTTTTAAATTCATTAAATATAAATTCCTTTTGGAATAAATTTTTAATTTTAAATATTCTTAATTATGTAACTAGAGGTATGAAGATTTTATTCTTCAGGCACTCTGCTAAAACAAAACCTTTGCAACAAATAATTAATATATATATATATATAATAAACAAATAATTTAATTTATAAATTATAAGCATTATATTATATATTATAAACAATGAATTTATTAATTTAAATAAACGTTTTATGTAGATAAATTAAAAATAATTTATTTATAGTTGTTAATTGAAAAGGCATAAACTGTTCATTTAAGATTCCTTTTTGACCACCATCAATGTTTTTTAACAATAGCTTTGTTTATTCGCATTATTGAAAACAAAACTGGAATTATTGGAATAAATTACTAATCATCACAATTTTTACAGTGAATGTAAAAAATTTACTACAATGCTGCATTTAGTTTCTTTTTCATATATTTGTAAGCTAAAAATTAAATCCTCTCCAGATTTTATTAAATTAAGATCATGAAACCAGAAACTAATTTCGAAATATTGAAAGTTTATTTCAAAGTTGGGAAAGTTTGTGTAATAACATCCAATTTTCTGGCTTACAATTAATATTCAGTTATTGCATTAACCCCTAATAACCTTGCACTCCCATATTTTTTCACAACTACATGTTGTCTTTTATATGATTAAATCACTGACTTTGTAGTCATCTTCATGTACAGAGCCCAGTTTCTTCATTTCCTGTACTTTGATTGCCAGATGCCTTATAACTTCTGCATCCTACTGAACTACAGTTGCCAAATCCCAATTTTTAAACTCTATATTAATAAATTGAAGTAAATTTACTTACAACATTCTTTTAAATACTATACAAAGTACACTATACATATTACTATTTAGAGATACAAATAGAATATTTGTATCTTTTTATTTAAAAAAGATATTAATTTCAAAATCTTATATTGATGTAATCAGGTATTTATTTTCAGATTCAATTAAATTTCATGGTTACGTCAGATAAAATGTTTTAGTATACTTTTGGAATTTGGGTAAATTAGAAAAAAAAAAAAAATAAGTACTAAATAAAATTAAAAAATAAGTCAAACAAAAAAATATTTATTTTCTTCCTTAACATATATTTAATTTCAGTAATAAAAAAAACAGCCTTTTCACAACAAGAAAAATATTATTATACAACTCATAACTATAATAACTTTATAAAATTCTCTGAAAAATTAGCATATAGTCGGGGTTAGGGAAAAAGGAATATTTTTAAGAATCAAAAAAGATATATTTAAAATAAATACCTCAAAAAATCGTTAAAATATGTGAATTTATTGTACTAGAGCAGGGGTCTGCGAACTTTTCAGCCTTAGGGCCACACTATATATTCCAGTAAGTACCAAGGGCCAAAACAGTTTTAATTTTTATGCCATAATCTATAATTTCTAGACTAGTTGTCGAGTAAGCACTCTGAGCGAGCAGGTTTATGTTCGATTCAGGATATATACAATCCAAACATCGATATACATACATATGCGATACTCTTACCCCTGTACTAGAGAATATCAAATTTCACCATTTTCATTCAAAAACTATTTTTAAGAAATCTTTTACAACTGTATTCTAGCAAATTTTACCAAACATAATCTACAGGATTTTCATTTATAGACATCTGTACACATAAGTTATCCTCTAAAACTTTATAGATAAAATATTGTAATTAAGATAAAAATCTAAACATAAGATTTCATTGTAAGTCAAATTTGTCACCTGCCATAATTATTGTGAATGTTTTTGAAATGCACATCCAATATGATTCAGATTGGTTCTTAATTATACACTCAAGAGCCAAAACATTATGACCACCTGTCAATAACAAGTTGGCCCACCTTTGGCACACAACACAGCTTCAACCCGCCTTAGCATGGATTAATACCAGTTAAATACCACTTCCACGTTCCAGGCGAGTTCACTGCAAAATGTAAGGGTGGTCATAATGTTTTGGCTCTTGAGTGTATATATATATATACCATGTTAAATATACAAATAATCTCCTAAGGAATTTTTCTTATTGCCATTAAGTGCCAGAATTTGATAAGCCACACTTGTACACATAATTGTAAAAAATGCTAACTAAAGAGTTCTGTTTAAATTCATCTTATAGATATATTTCAAAACTTTAAATTTTGACTTACTAAACTGGAAGTCTTATCATTAAATATAATACAGTATTATGAAATACTAATTGGTTGTTAGTTTAAATGGCAGATTTTCCCAATAACATGTCTATAATGCAGAGATTTACAAAGACCACACTAACAAAAACCTTACTTATAAGGAACTTGATGCATATTACAACAAATGCTCCAGGATTAGGTTTGATTTTTGAAGTAATCAAATGTAAAAATGATGAAAAAAATCATTCAATTTTTTTTTTTTTATATTCATACATAAGAATGTTGTTCACAAATATATTTGATCCAAAACAGGCAAGGACGATTCAGAAATTGTATGTGAAATGAATTAGAACCCCAACTAACACAACTTTTCACAGAAATGTAAAATAAAAATTTGAAACTTTATTGATGAAGGATCTGATCTTTTAATAAAGCAGAAAACATTGTTCAAATATTTAATAAATCAAAGTAAAATCGTATTCTGCTTTAATCTTTTATAAAAATTTACCAATTATATTTTGAGTAAAATGGACATATTGCATTTCTGCATCAATAGACAAAATTACAGAATATAATTCAAATACCCCCAATACTTTTTATACATCTAAATTTTTTAAATGGCAAAATAAACATATAACATTAAATTGTTAATGTTATGTTACTTTTTTAAGGAGCAAAAAATTACACTTTGGTTTTAAAAAATTTAAGGTAGTAGCAAATTTTATAAATTTAACCCCTAAACTTTTATGGTAATGCAAAATTTAGATGCACTGAAATTCACTAATATAAAATATAACCAATAGAAAAAAAATTGTACATCTTTTTTTATTTCAAAACTTGTGTCGTTGTATTGCAATGTTTATTCCAGATTTACTTGGTTTTTTTACTGGTTTTAAATATTAATCAAAAAAGATTTCCCACATAAATTTACCTTTGTTCTATGCAAATTAAAATCTTTATTTTAGATGAAGATTTTCCTCTTATAATTAACTCAGGCTAGTTGAAATTGTAAATTTGCTTGCCATTGGCTGTTTTATCCCACATCAGAAAAATCATGTATGTACTATTAAAAAAACAGGTACTTTAATCAAATGTTCTTTACTTATTCTCATTTTTCTACATATCTGCTTTTCATATATTTTAATGGTGGGTGACCACCTGGGAACACTGCGTGCCGTTGGCAAATTTGGGACCTGAATGGCCGAGTGTCTAGCGCTCTGGCGCTCGGTGCCACAGGTTTCGGGTTCGAATCCCGGCGGTGCCATGGATGTTTGTAGTGGTTCGGAATCCACTTTAAGCCGTAGGTCCCGGTCTTCTATGACTGTAAGAGCGTCACGGAGCAAAAGTCAGGCTTCTACCTACGGGTGCTCCATCACAACAGAAGCTGCTTCCTTCCCCTTCAATCATGAGTCCATATGGGCTCGTGGGCTTGGCCAGCCAAGTGGGATAAGAAACAACAACAAACAATATATTTTAATAATTTCTTTTCAGGGAAGATTAAGCAGATATTTTTTTAATAACTTAAAATATTTTACAAGTAAAAGTCAAAGGATATATATATATATATATATATAAGCAGATTAATAAAAGAAAAGAAAAAAAAAGGTATTAACTAACTATGAGAAAGTATTTCCCTGGTATGTATGCAATTACTTTGCATATGATTTAAATATACCATGGAATGCAATCACATTGCTGAATAATATTAGTATAAAATAAATTACTTTCACTAAATTGTCAAAAATTGGAATGTAATATCTTTACACAATAATTAGTAGATAAATTATTCACTAAATTCTTTGTTTCCTTGTCAATTAAACTGTTAATAATGAATGAGAGATTTACTACAGTACAAAATTTTATTGCGGTCAACACATTTTTAAGTCCATAAAACAAACTTAATAGTGGTATAACAACTTTTATTTATCAAACTATGTATTTTCATAGTACACACAACACTATCATAGAAAATATAAAATTTAAAATAGAGAACATTAGGTATTCATAAATTGAAAAAAAATAGAAGAAAGAATCTGCAAAGTGTCTTACTACAATGATACATCATCAATGAATTATCAAAATGAGTGACTCAGCAATAACTGACATATGTACATCCATGACTTATTAACATATTCACAAATATACAATTTGAACACACGAACATATGGAAGTATTCTTGTTAAGGCAGAAAGGACAATTAAAATGTCTATGCAATAATCAGGCCACAAAAAGATGCAGAAGTAGATGGACCTCCTTAAAAATTCCTATTACTGTGAAAGACTATGTTTATGAAATAAGGCAAAATAATTTGATGTACAACTATTATTGAGTTTTTTCCTCCTGAGCTATTGTGTCTTTCGCTGCTTCAGATTAAGTTTCATACATGAAAAGTGTTAACTATTAATAGGTACACAAAATTTTCTTCAATTTCAATCAATATCAACGGTTAGTCATCTACTGGAACTATGAGACCTCTCTGGGCCTTCTGCATTTTCAAATTTGTGCAATTTTTCTTCAGATGAAAGTCTTTCAAAGAAAGGATGTTCCAATACTTCATCTAAAGTGATTCTCTGTGAAGGTTCATATTCCAACATTCTAGAAATCAATTCATACAGAAGTCTGTGTTCTTCATCATCAACTGGTATGTACCTCTGCAAAGTAAAAATGTATATTAAAATTAGTTACAATGTGAAAGTATTAAATATTATTTACTTAACTTAAGTTGAAAAATAAAATTATAAAATGTAAACATTAAAAATATATACAAGAATTAATTACCTTTAAGGATTTGCAGTTTTCCCTAACATATCGACCAGCAGAGCTCTTATGATCCCAATCAAGTCTTCCATGGTAAAAATATTTTGTTCTAGAAATGGGAAGGAAGAAAGTTAAATTCAATGTTATGAGCAGAAAAAAATTAATTCATTCAATTTATCAACCTCTAAAAACACTCATACAAAAATATAATCTATTACATGTAAATATAATACAAGCTGACCAGCTATCAAGCAGAAAATTGGGAGACATTCAAACATAGCATTATAGTAGGTGGAAAGAAAATTTCATAAATGTTTTAAATACATTAAATTTTTTTAAATTCTTAATGATCGAAATCTGAAATAGCCTATCAAAAGAAAACTCATATGAAATATAAATCTACAACTATTAACCTCTACCCTCTTTTAAATTGCAGTGTATTACACATGCCTGACTAGCACTCCTAACAAATAATCCATTTGCCTATTTCTGCCTTTAAACTCAATAACTACCTTTCACTGAACAGTAGATTCTGTACTATTACATAACATTTTCTTGCAAAACAAAAACATTAGCATCCAAACTATCAAACATTTTTTTAAATAAAATTTTGAATTATCCTATACTTCACAACAATAAATAAATATAGTTTATGTGTCTAGGGAGAAGCACATGTATTATTACTGTATCGCATTTTAGTTGATTGCTTTTAAATATAACTGAATTACTCTGATTTTATTTCATACATTTAAAAATATTATTTTAAGGCAGCAGTATGTGATCTACCTTTTACTGGCAATGTAGGTTCAATGGAGAAAAGGAAAGAAAAAAAATAATTCAAATCAAACTTTAAAGTATGTTATAATAAATTTAACTGTCAAATGTTTGAAACACTACAACTGAATAAAATATAATTTCCTACAATTTATGAAATTGTTTTGAGATCAGAAGCAATCAATCAAAGGTAAAATACTATAAACTTACTTAGTTTTGCGACACATCCTATATGGCAAAGGTCCCAATATTCTTTCCATCATAGCAAGATGTTCTCGATTGTCGTGAGTCTAAAAAATGGAGGCAGAATTAAAGTTAACTACCACAAAACAAAGATCTTAATCCCACCTCCCTATAACAACATAAATAACTTACTTGAAAGAGAGTAATTCCAAGATACATTTCAAATAAGATGCAACCTATACTCCAAACATCACATGGTTGCGACCAACCTAGTTCTAAAATGAAAGAAAAACAGAACTTAATATTTGAATCAAAATAAATATGAAAACTGATAAAAAATAAGTTTAATCACCAACCTAATATAACTTCAGGGGCCCGATAATGTCTAGTTGATACAATAGTACTATGGTGTTCATGATCAAAAGTGGCAGATCCAAAATCAATTAACCTAATTTTGGAATTCAGCACCTGGCGTACATTTCGTTTCTAGAAAATGATTGTTAATAGTTAAATATAAATAAAATCTTTATAAAAAAAAATACACAGTGAGGTTAGTATACATTGAAAATATAATCAAACTTATGTGATTAATAAATTAACATAAACAAAGAATAATAATAAAAAAATACTTAAGCATATAAAAAATGTAAGAGGTTCTATAACATAATCTAATGGCAGAAAATTTCTCTATTTCTACTAACTGATAAAAATTGTTTCACAACAGGTTGATAATAGAGACATACCTTTTTCTTGTTATACACTAGCTCCCATTTTGAGTCTTCAAATAAGATATTTTCAGGCTTAAGATCTGTATGTGTAAGACGATGGTCATGTAAAACTGCAAATAAAATGAAATTATAAAATTAAGAATTTTAACCCAACTAATATACAATAATGGTTAGGTTATCATTATCATCATGATAACCTAATGACTAAATAAATAATATGCTTACATTTAACAGCATAACAAAGTTGATAACCCATGTGTCGAACTTGATCCAGAGGGTAAGGAAAATAATTATTATTTTTCTAAAAAAATAAATACAATTTTAATATTTTAAACATTAAATTAACTTTAATATCAAATTGTAACCACAATATAACTGATACTTACTAAGAAGTCAAACACACTTCGTCCCAGAAGTTCAAACACAATGCAGACATGACCATGGTAATCAAACCAATCTAACATCTTGACACATAAACTAGGGAAAAAAATTTAAACCAAACTTTATACATAAACAAAATACATTTAAAGTTAAATATTTCGAAGTTCATTCAAAATTTTTAATATGATATTATGCAGTTAATATTGAAGAATTCATAGAATGTACATTTTTTATAAAGATATATTTTCCATATTTAATCCTTTGTTTATAAATTATCTATTAGATAATAAACAAATATTCATATGAAAAATAAGCTAAATAAAAGCCTTTTTATATCCATATACCTATAAAAAAAATTTAATTCTCTAAATGTGCAACCAATTATATATAACTGAACATTACATTTAATAGCACATTTTTTTTTCTTCCTTTTTAGAATTTTTATACTACCATATAATTTATTTTACCAAACAACCTATATAATGAAAAATTTATAAAAATTAATACAATTTAATCTATCATAAATCACATATATCTTACAAAACAATCAATTCTACAATATTTTTCTGTAAAAGAATTACCAATTTTTACTGTTTTTTCAAATTTCAATTTCATAGAACTAAAAAAATATTTTAGACAAATAGAATTGTCAGCATAGAATGTTAAAATTTTAAATATACTTACTGATTACATTCAGGATCCACTTCAGCTAATTTTTCCAAAACATTAATTTCCAATTTAGCAGCATCTCTGTATTTTTCAACATTTTTGATAATTTTGATAGCTGCTCTGGAATCAGGATCCTCACTATAAAAATAATGTAAATTAAATTACTAATCAAATACAGAAATCCCTTGTTAGCATGCCAACAATCTCCCCCCCCTTTTACAGAAAATTAATACAATGGGAAAAGGACAAGATTGATTTTTAATAAAATTAAATATTATGTAGTTTCTACATTTTCTATTATCATAACTATTATTAGTACATAAGAGAAATTATTTGTTAAATCAGTTAATATATTACTTTTAAAACTAGCTTAAGATTTATTATGAATTTAGGGGGGTGAATTAAGCAAAAACAAATAATAAAATAACAAAAATTGCCACTTATACAAGCAATTATAATTTTCATCATTACTATGGGTCCCAGATAATTTATATTTTTAATTTAAAATGAATAAACTATGCATTTTAGTCTGTCTTGCTAATTAAAAATAATACAAACAGGCTAAACATCTAATAATCTAACAAAACATGGAGATTAATTTTTTTTCAAAATTTTAAATACATAAATATACAATTTTTGAATGTATTGTACCCTTCTGTTATAGTTATTAATGTAAGTAATATTTAACAATTGTCCATCTTGAAGAAAATTATTTGTTTAAATATATAAAAAGAAAACAAAATTTTAAGAAAAATATTTGCTGAATAAATGTCCCTTTCTAATGAAATTTTATGATTATGTGATATGTTTAAAACTATTTTTTAGTCTTAAGAAATAGAATTCAATTTTTCTCCTATACCATCAGCACACTATCAAATGCTGCATTATATGTAGACAAAATATTTCAAACTAATAAATATTATTAAAGACTAGAAGATGAAACTTATTCATAAAATGAAAATAATGGATAGTTAATTTTATCAAGAACCAGATAGCTCCTGCAACATTAATAGAAATACTGTTACAGGATAGACTAAAAAATATCTTATATCCAAACATCATACCATGAACAACTACAAACTGGATGTAAGTACGCATGTCAAGATTAGCCTAAAAAACTAAGCAGTTATCTAAAATCAAGTTAGAAAAAAAATATTTTTAGTAATATATAACATATACACACATCAAATAGTTTACTTACCTCTAAAAAACATTAAATATAACTAAAGCTTTAAAAGCAACCATTTAAAAAGAATTATAATTTTTTTCTTTCTTTTTAATGGATATCCCGAGAATTTATACAAAGCTTTCCAGACTATAAGTGCATCACATTCAGACAGGTCACAAAATGTAGCAATAAAATAAAATTTTTACTTTCGTTCACAAGCTATATTTTTCTAGTTTTGTTAAATTCATAAAGAATTTAAAATAATAGTAATTACATTTTTTAAAATTCATTTTATGAACAACAGATAGAAATATTACTTAAAAAAACAATTAGTAACTTATATGTCAAAAACTTAATTAGTTGAAAATAATATAAAGATTACCCGAATATTATACTTTATGTTAAGTTAAAAATTAATTTTACAAATTTGTAATATAGCATATATAATATAAACAATAATCAATCTTTATATAAAAAATATTGTTGAGGTTTCTTTTTTAGGTTCACAAAACAGTGGATTCTGTATTATAAATTTTAATTAACTGTTGAATTAAAGAAAAGTTCCTATTTTATTTAAAAAGATTTCTCAACACAGAAACTTTTAAGATTTTAATAAGTCTACTTCCCAAGTTGTGACAATTTTTTTCCATAAACATAATTAAATAATGAAACTTGTATATTCAGAGTGAAAAAGGTGACCTGCAAATAAGTTCCACCTACCTATTTAAATCATTAACTTTCACCACTTTTCCAAAGGTTCCTTCACCGAGTGTAGAAAGAATTTTATCTGCAAAATTTAAAATTCATTTTAAAACGGAACAATAATGTAATCATATGAAGCAACACATAATTAATGAAATCATTACAGAAATATATAATCTTAAATTTGCTATGAATAAAATAGTAAAGAAATGCAGAAAAAAATGAATCCATAACAGATTCATAAAATATCATAATACATAATTTCCTAGCTTAAAGAAAATAAGCAAGGCTTGAGATGTTCCTTAAATGAATAATAAAAGAAAATAAAGCTTGTAAGAAGACGCATGTCTGTTAGATGCTACTGATATGAAACATTTCGAAAATTAAATCCTATTTCACTGATATGAATTAAATAGAAGTTTAACATTTTTAATTCCATATAATCGAGAAAGTAATGGCAAATTCAAATACATTAAATAGCATTAAAAAATAATCCATAGTTTCAGTAAAGCTTATAAATTTATTTTAAACTATATAAAAAAAAATCTTTGTCCTATTAATCAAAAATCCTGAGCAAAGGCTATTCCCGAAATTAATTAAGAGAAAAGATTCTTAATAAATATCGAAGTCTTATGAATACAGCACTGGAAACTTAAAAAAATATTTTACGAAATGTTCAGTACATCGTTCCTGAAGTATGTCCCCGCTCCTATATACAAGGTGTCCATCCTCATCATCTTCCACGCTTGCTTGACGGGAGCATGACTCATCCACGGGTGCTGGGGACTGTTCAATTCAAATGCCGCCAAAACAGAACGCCAAACCAGCAATGCGATCCGCAAAGGAGTTCCCACAGGGGCAATAATTTGTCATTCATGGAGGAGCAGTAGTAGCAAAGCAGATTTCAGTAAAAGACCAACCGTCAGGAATTCAAGGCAGCACCAAACAGCCAATACGGACGATGGCCAAGTTCCATAGCAAATAACACAAATAAGGAGGCAGGGTGTGTGAACAATCAGTTCAATAGTGGTACATACATAATATTAAAAAATAAATAAAAATTGCTTGATATATGCATTTATATATTTGCATCAACCAAATAAAAAAATGAAATAAAATAATTTTCCCTAAGGGAAAACCTCAAATTATTTTCTTACAAATTTCTAAGTTAATATATTTATATTTCTACATTAAAAATTATTTTCACATACATTTTTAAAAATTTAGAATTTTCTGACATCAAAATTTTAAGATTTAAAACTGTTCTCACCACTCAGAGATAAAAAATAGAGAAGATTCATTTATTGTGATACGACAAATATGAATTTAAAAAAAAAAAACATTATATAATCAAAATATCAAATTTAAGTGAATTGAAAATTTAAAATGCAAATATATATATGAATATAAAACTAAAAATATTTAAAAAATTACAAATTAAATTTTTTTTTGAAAATACTCAATATAGAATGTTACTAGTAAAGTAAATAAAAATGTTTAAAATTAATTTAAATTTTTTTATAAATAATATTAAACAAGTTAATAATTTAAAATTCAAACAAAATCAAATGGAAGAAAAAGAATACGAAACCAAGTCATTTTTTGATCGTCGTTCTCTGGATGAAAGTATTTCTTGCATTTCGTCAGCCAAGTTATCAAACACTGTCTCGCTAGTTGAGACATTAAAGCAACTTGCTTCACTGTCTTCAACTCGAACGCGAGAAGGAAACCCACGAAAAAAATTAGTACAGGCTTGCATAATGCACTTATCAGACAAAGTTTCCAATAAACAGGACTTCTTTGTCCCCATTTATCAATTAACAAAATAATATTTTTAAGTGCTTTATTTATATAGACATTTTTATAGAATAATTTTTAAAATTAAAATCAATTTAATCACTTTGAAGAAAGACAAAGATCAAATTATTCATATCCAAATGGCACATACAAAAAATCCTATTCAGGCACAATTAATCCAATACTCTAAAAGCACTCAAAAAGCCTAAATAAAAAAAAAAATTTTTAATAAAATCCAGATTCAGAAAAACGCAGAAGTAACTTTCACATTGCCTGAAAACTAACTGTACACCAACTCAAAAGAATCTTTAGTCAACCTCCTCTCTCCGGAGTATTTTTGCTTGGCTTGGCAGATTGCCTCCTCAGTAGCTTGAGTAAGCCAAATCCTAGTGCTGAGCGCTATATTAGAATAGTCTTAAAATAAACTCGCCATCTTTGACGCAAGTTATCTTCGGCATCGTGTACATACGCGATCTAATTCTTGCCCGACCTTCCGAAATTTATAAGCAATAACAGCCACACAAAGAGATCAATCTAAAACTACAGCTTATAGCAAACAAAACTAGCTTTAAAATATAAATAATGTAACATTTAATTATTTAGAACATATAGAATTATTTTTTTAATCGAACTGAGCACTCAGCCTCAATACGGTGTCAATTTAAACGCTTATACGTAACTTTATATATATATATATATAAACGCGAAGAAAAATATAAATAAAAATGGAGAAGAGAATCAAAGACACAACAAAATGATTTTATTTCATATTAAATAGATTTAATTGCAAATTAAGAAAAAGAAAATAAATAACAAAACAGTATTTACCTTAGATTTAACCGTCTTGTTTATTAAGCAAAAATTTAATATTACTCCAATTGTCATGACAAATTAAAATAGATAATAAATGAAATTACAGACAAAGATTAAAAACACACCGGAGAAACTAGAAAATGGAAGAACGAATCGTAGCAGTTCTTTCACTCAGTGCAGTGATGCGCAGCGAAACGAATACTTTTGTTGCAGCTACGACAGCGAAATGTATTATCACGGATTTTTTCCCTTCTTCAGTGATGCATGCAAGACCTTCAATACTACTGTCGTTTCGAGCAAATGCGAAGAAAGAAGTGGAAAAACTCGCTAATACAGAGAGAAGAGGGGGGAAGAAGAGAAAAAAAAAAAAAAAAAAAAAAAAAACCGTTACGATATACGTGTTCTAATATCAACGCTTTTGATGACAGAAACATATTTTAAACAACCTCATAAATTTTAAACGAATGCGAGAACTCAAGAGTATTAAACGTTTCAATAGCGAAGTCCGAGCGAAGGTCAACGATAACTCTTTTTTATCTTATAAATACGTCCACGTAGTAAGTTGATCTTAAAAAAAAAAAAAAAAAAAAAAAAAAAAAGACATTTTTAATGTATCCTATTTGCTCACATTATTCCCTCGTAATGCATTTCTCACACCTTCATTATGTGAAAAAGAAGCTCGCGAAATTTTAATGAAGAAATTTGCTTCGCAAAAAGAAAATCCCAGTTTTAAATACGTTTTCTGCCAAGCACTTAAGAAAACTATAAGAATATTTTACAGGAAAAATTTAACCTTCTAAACGATCATTTTTAAGCTCTTAAGAAAGAAGTTCTACACAAAAATGTTCAGGCTTTATTTAGCGATTTCAAGAACACTGTCTTCCTGTTGAGCTTCCTGCACTCACACTTCCTCAATTTTTATTTTTACCTTTTTTCCCTTAATTACATATTTTCCATCTAACAACGAGTAGAATAACGGCAAAGTTTGTTAAAATTATGTACATGCCACTCACTTAATTCCACGTTTCCCAATTTTAGAGAGGGCGGGGGGTATAGGTAGGAACGGTTTTAGAGCTTTTCCGTGTTTTTTTTTTTTTTAAATATAATGCATTGGATGTATAACTTAAAAGCTTTCTAACAAAATTTCGAATGCAGTTTTAATTTTTAACAACCAAAACTGCAACAAAAGAAAATATTCTTGAAAAAATTTAATAACAGAAAATTTTCTGAATTAATTTAAAATCACAACCAATTTTTCAATTGTAAACTATGATTACAGCCGTTTGAAATTTAATTTAATTTAAACGGATTTCCTTCCTTATAAATAACAATTGATAGTCAAATTTTTGTAAACATTAAAAAAACAATAACCCCTACTTGGTGTTCATTATCGGAAAATAACGTGCTACTTAAAAAAAAAAAAAAAAAAAATTATTCAAAAATTCTCTACCGTGATTACAAAGCGTTATGTATGACAAAACGAATTATAAAAATTCTACAAATTAACATATTGAAGGTATTCAAAAAATATTATAAAACACGAAATTACGCATTGCATTCGATGAAAATACAAACAAGCGAGGGGGGAATACAGATTTGAGAACACAGGAATCAGTCCTAACCTAATATAAGCACTCATATATTTATAAGAAATTTTCAATTCTGAAATAGCCAATTCCGACAATTAATTATAATTATTCCGACAATTAATTTATTAAAAATTAATAAAAAATCCTATTATGGGTTGGTCGCATTGAAGGAATTTATTTATAGCTTGCATAAGGTAATTAATATCTTACCTTAAAAAGTCGCATATGATCATTTTTTAAACTTTCATATTTTGATGATAGAAATTTTTTAATAAAACAATTTATTCAATATTTACTAATTGATTACAAACAAGTATTTTTGTGAACATCGCGCTAAGTGAGAAACACTCCGAACTAAAAGCACGTTATTTATTCTTTACTATCCCAACAAGAGAGCCAATCGCAATCGGCAAATCTTTATTATGTATTTTATATTGTTAAAAACATGTTGCTCTCAATAAAATACTGCTACCACTTGCTAGCTAATAAAATAAATATATGGATTTTTAAAAATCAAATCAGAAAAATTTAACTAATTTTGCATCAGTTATAACAAAATCAAATGAAATATTAAAACACAACACATATAACCCAGCGTTGCACGACTAAATAAAGAAAATAACCCTTCTATTTTGAGTGCACGTCTGGTTCAAGCCGCATTTTATTTCTTCGCCTCTGGCATTGGCTATTCAAATCCCATTAGAATCGATCCGATTTTCTGGTATCTCCACATTTTGCTATGGATCTACTTTCTGGTCTTAGTTTAGTCACTTCTGGTCTGATTAATTATTTTATATTCTTAGGAAAATTTCACAATAAAAATCAGTGTGAAGTTCATTGAACTCGTTCTCCTAATTTCACGCTGGACTGGACTAGACTAGACAGGCACACTTATGGTTATCAAATTTCTAACATCAGGAGCCGGAGGGGTGGCCAGAAAAAGGCGTCAAAAACAGTACAGCGACGCACAAAAAAACTTCATCAGTCATGAAAAATTAGCTGACGACAAAAAGTCGTCAAACCTAATTTATCTCAAATTGCGTAATTTGTTTTTCAGATGATCTAGGCTTTGTATTAGTATCCCTGCCAATTTTTTAGAAATTTAGATGTAAACTAAGGCCATGCATAGCCAGACGCACGTAAGCAAATAAATATATAGACAAGATATCAAAAAATTAGAATAACAGGGTGGGTACAGAAACTGAAAAAAATTATCGACTTACGGTTTCTAATTATGAGTTATTCCAGTTATTTAATGCAAAAAAATATTTTTTTATGAAATTCAATTTCTAAAACATTGAATAGTTAAAAAAAAAAGTATTAAAACAGTATATAAATAACAGAAAAGCATTGAATCATTACAAAATAACCACTCTTACTATAAAAAATACAGATAAATTATTTCATTTAAATTACTATTATTACGATTATTAAGAGGGATTTAAATGATTTATTTTAATAAATGTCTTTTTTGAGAAAATCGTGAAAAACATCCCGAAATGGCAAACAGTTCTCCCTGAATGTGTTTTTTAAAAGCGATCCTCTACCATCGAATTTTGCTATTTTCCCGTTTACATACATACATAATGGAATCCCAATTTAAGAGCAGAATTGGTAATTCACTTATTTGTAATAAGTTAATAAATTAAAGTATGCATTCAACACATATGCTACAGGATAGTTCATTAAATAATTTAGACCTAATACACTTAATATATCAATAATTCATTAGAATCAATTTTCAATAATTAAATAATACCAATAATAATTATTTAAATATCAATCAGTACAGAGGTTAAAGAACTGAGAAATTACGCTTAAAGAATGAATTTAAGCTAATACACAAATAATTATTAATAAAATATTAAGCATATTAAAATTTTTATTTTTCCAAATTGGCATAAGCAAATAGCATAAATAAAAGCAAACACACACACACACACTAGTGAAAAACACGTTTAAAAAGGAGATAAAACATAACTGGGCAGTCGGTCATAAAAAAAAAAAAAAAAAAAAAAGCATGTAAGGTTGCCCTAAAATGAGTACCGATCCGATTGCTAAGCAGGCTTGGCTACAAAATCGCCGATCACACGCATGCTTGGAGTAAGGTACTCTCATCCATAATGTCCCCCGATTTTCAGATATTTTTGCTAATTGCATTGACCTCCCGGTTTCGTTGCCACCGTGAATAAGATTACAAAAATAAGCAGATTTATAATGGAATGTATGCAGAAACGGTACATATAGATGCTAGAACATATGAACAGGTAGGCAAGAAATGATTACACTTTTTCCTGAGCTCAAAAGTACAACCACCAATTTTAATATAAGATTCACAGTAGTGTCACACAGATTGATCTATATTGGAAGAAATAGCACACAATTCTAGTTCCGTACATACAGCATCTTTCTACAAGATATCTCAGCAGAACTTCTCTAGTTGTATACACACAAATGTAGTTCCAACTTGATGGAATGCTATCTCACTTCCATTAAAACATCCGAAATTATCTTAACATTACTTACAACCCAACATTGGATTGCACATATTCCTTACCAATCACAATCACCAAAATTGGCACGAGTAGATTTCTTCTTCTGTGGGTACATTAGGGTTATGATCTAGTAGTCAACTGTCAATTGATGCTGGAAATCTGTATGACATGCTTGCTAATGTACACTATCCACGCACTACAGCACTGATTGTTAGAAGTTTGAACATTAAATTGTTTTTTCTTTTGACTTGAGCCGTCTTTCTCACAACTTGTTGCTTTATGCGATGCTATTCCCGCACACATTCCATTGCAAAAGCTGCTCATTTCAGATCCCACTACCTGTCTATAAATTTTTGCCAGATATTTTAAGAGACATCCCTATGTTTACAAGTTAAAGAGATAATCGTTAAGGACTTTTCCCACCTGTCTACAAATTCCTGGTTGCCATGTTAAAAAAAAATTGTTGCTCTTTTCAGTAATTAGTCTGCACCTATATTTTCAATCTGTTGCTCGTAATTGAGCCATTTTTGAAGCACTGCTCAGCAAGTACATGTCCCATCAATGCAAATAAGTGGTAATCGCATAGATACTGGTCTGGTGAGTAAGCTGCATGCAAAAATATTTTACAACTAAATGCCTCAATAGCTTCCTGGACCAGTTTTACCGACCGTGATGGTGCATTATCAGCTTAGGATTTACACAATACATTTCATTGCCAGTGATGTTTCGCTTTTCCAGTTGTCTTTCATTCGGTTCATGTGGAACCCATTTTCCCGTCTTCTGGATCTTTCTCATGGCTTTCAAACATATGGAGATGGCTTCTTGCATCACATTTAATTTATCTGCAAGGTGTTGCGTTTGTGCAACATCCTCATTCAACAATGAGAATGATTATTCAGTCTTCAAATTTTTTCTCTGACCTCCCACATTCTTTATTTATAGCATCAAAAATCACAAATTTGAATATTTTAAACCATTTAAAACACTGATTAACCAAGAGCATGCTCACTGTTAGCTTTGGCAAGGATTCAATGAGATTCTGCAGAATTTTTCTTCAAATGATAACAGAAAATTAATGCATTCTGCAAATCGTAATTTCCAGGCAATAAATTCGACATGTTAAACATTATAAAAAATTATGTTTGGGTATGAAACTTGTAATGTTGCGAATTATAACTCTTTGTCAGATGTCAATAAAACAAATGGCACAACTTGACAATAACTACATTAACAGCTAGGGCCATCTATGGGCAAATTTCGGCTTCATATTGACAGATCTGATATACATATACTGGTTAGAGTATGGGGAGATTGCAGATGGTATGCAGCAGCACTAATCAACAAAGAAATTCCATTCACGGAATTTAGACAGGAAAAATGTACAATTTTGATAAAAATTACAGGACAAATCTAAGAAACTGGATTAAGTTTGAAGCTATGAAATATTTAATGTAAAAAGTCATTATATTAATATTTTAATAACTCACAATTTCCCACATTTATTAACAATGGATTAAATAAAATACATAGTTTTTTTTAAATTCATCCTCATTTAGAATCACAAAATTTTTTAAAAAAGAAAACGTATCTTGGTTGAAATTAATAGATAAAACTATTTTAATAGTAATTGTTCAATACAGCCATTCAAAATTTACAACAATTGTTGTTAATTTTGAATGGCTGTATTGAACAATTACTATTAAAATAGTTTTATTTTATTAATTGTTCAATAAAAAAAAAAAACTTCTTTTAAAAGAGTGATTAGGGGTAGGACTAAAATTTTTGGGGCTGCATGTAACTTTCTGTTCTATTTTTGAAACAAATCAGACTTAATAAATTAATAGCTTAAAAAAACTAAAAAATACGCTTTTAGAGTTAATCAAACTAAAAAGTAAAAAATAATTGTTAACATAAGAATAAAATGACTGACGAGAAAATGAATGTCACTGTTCTAAAATCGTGGAGTGCTCGATATCAATGGTTATAATTTCTCACTAGTTTCATTCCGAAATGCAGAGTTAGTTTAAAAATGTCATACAAAGCACCCCACGCTTTTAGAACAGTGACATTCATTTTCTCGTCAGTCATTTTATTCTTATGTTAACAATTATTTTTTACTTTTTAGTTTGATTAACTCTAAAAGCATTTTTTTTTTTAGTTTTTTTTAAAGTATAATTGTTTTTACTTTGTTTTCCACTTGGCCGGTTATCCGCTAAGTTTACATACTTTTTACCCACCGAAATTTTCGGCCAATAGGAAGAGCGCAATTCGATCGCGGATCAGTTGACTGACTCGCCAGTAGATGGCGCCATCAGTCCCAAAAAGTGAGTTACATACAAACAAACATACAGGTGAAGCTAATAAAAGCGTATTAAAAAGCACTCAATTGTAATAAAATTAATGATTAAAAAATTCTTTCATAGAAACAGATGTTTAATGGTTTTTTAATAATAAATATGCACTATAATAAAGCAGTAGTTTAAACAGTGGATTTTTATATTTCCTTAATCAACAACCCTATAAGGATTGAACATTTACATGAATTTTTCAATTGTTTACTGTACATTTAATATGGTGTCTATTATATTGGCTTGACAAACATTAAAAATTAAATGGAAAATTTTTCAAGTTGAGAAATAGTGTAGCACTATATTACATAAATAGTATACTTAAATATATATTCATTATTAATAGGTCAAAATTGTTATTAAGAATAAATTAATAAAAATTCAATGAAAAGATAAATAAAAAAAAGTTATTTTTCCTTTTTCAGTACTGCTCAATTTATTATATTACTTCTCAATCATAGCTACATTAGTACTTTTTATAAATAGTAAAAAAGCATGAAAGGCAATTAGTATTATTTCATGTTCTTCAAATAACAGCAGTTTCATGTCCAAATACAATTGGTGTCCACAATACTCAATGCAATACAGTCCTTTACAGTTAATCCTGCTGCAAAACATGTTAGACTAACTTTAGACAACAGTGGTTAAGTCACCACCACAATAGTTGATTATCATACTAAGCATACTACAACCGACGTTATCTTTTACTCCAATAAATTTTTCAATTTTTTACTCGTAGAATTATTAAAAACATATGAACAACCAATTGAAAATCATGTTAACAGTTGCACAATAGGTATAAAAAAGCTTTTATCTAAAATTTTTTTTAAGATAAAAGTATATTTATAATTTACATAAAATGCACAAAGTACTCGTGGATTACTTTAACTGATGCATTGAAAATTAAGTCAAGTAGCTAAATACAAAATAAATCTTTACTGAATGATATAGACTTTATATTAACAAATTAAACAAAATGAGAGAAAAAAAATAATAGTTACAGTACATGAAAACTTTGGTTTCATTGTACAATCACACAAAAATTGAGCACATCCTTTTTATTATCAATCATAAAAAACAGTTGTTTCACCAATCCCAGATCAACCAAAATTCAAAGCAATGAATTTTTTTTATCACTTATAAAAAGGAAGTACATCTTAATGTGAATAGCAAAATGTCACTGCAATTTATTAACTCTTCATTAAAATTTAAAAATAAAATTTTTAAATACTAATGAAACTAGAATTATATTTCAATTTGCTTTCTAAAAATATTAAATATATTTACAATCAAACAGGTAATTACTTAAAAAAAAGTTCATAATTTTAAAAAACTTAGCTAGCTTTTGATAATCACTATTTAATGCCAAGAGAAAGATGTTCAGCATTTATAGTGAAATTATAAGTCATTGTCGAAAATACAGTTAGGAAAATTAGACGGTACTTCTGACAATAAAAATACAATATATAGATTTAAAATAAAACAGTTAATTAAACAGGATTGGGGATTTTTACCCCTTTACTTTATAAAATGACTCATGAGAAAGTTATTAAAATATGAAGCAACAATAAGTTATGTATCTATAAAAGCATAACTTAGCAATTATATTGCACCTTCATCATTAAGATACAATTACTTAACAGATTATTATTTTTATAGTAAAATGCAATTATATTTTTAACTTTGATATTTCATAATACAATTATTTAGTTTTACAATATATTATAAAGCAAATGCATTTCACTTTCTTAAAAATTAATAATTCCACTGGCTTTACCACTTTTATTGTAAAACACCATCACAATTAAAACATTTAGATTGTAATCCTTGGTTTCCTTTTGCTAGATAATGTATAGATCTATGAAAATTTTGTTTAAACAGAATATAAAAAGTCCTTAGGTTGGTCAAATATTTTCCAGGATTTCAAAGCATGACATTTAATTGTAACCAAATAAATTGGGAACAGAACAAATCACTTTAATGAAAAAAATGTTATTTCAATAAACAACCAATTATTAGATTTTATTAAAAGAAATTTTATACGTAATACATGTTTTGCAAACTAATTTTAAGAAATTCATTGATTTTTTCAATTCAGTATCTGATTTTTCATTATTTTTTTCATCAAATCTTGTTTTATTAAAGAAACTAATTAGACTACGTTTAAAAATGACCATTTCTAGAACTTTTTTATATTCTATTTAACAATCTATTTTTCATATTTTTAAACACATTTCATAAATGATTTGGTTTCAAAATTCCTTAATTCCATTTTGTAAACCTTTTAACTTTTACTAGCAACATTCTTTGTTTTCCCAGAAAGTAAAGCAATCTAAATTTTGCTTTTATTGTTTGAAGCAACCTTACAATTGGTTAGCGAAATAATATTAAGGAACTATTTCTGACCTGTGTGGTATGGAATTTGGAACGATGTGGACGCTTGCTTCGATACTTTCGCTTTGACGTATCCTCCCTCCACTGTGGACGGTGTACGCTACCAGAATGAGCAAAGCTGCTACTTGAAGATTCCCCAGAACTTCGTTCCTCCTGAACTTGCTTTTTTTGATGTCTCTTATGGTCATTGCTCCTTGGACTATAATCTCGATGGCGGTAGTTCTTTTCCTCATCATACCTATCCCGACTAAAAATAAATTTTTTTTAATTAGCCTTATACGATTCACAATCAATATCTTAAATAATACAATTTAAAATAAAACAAATTACTTTGTAATTAGAAAATTTTACTGCAAGTATGTAAATTTAATATCTGCAAGTAAATAAATTCGAATTTATACCAAAGAACATTAAAATCTAATAGACAATCTTTAAAAAAATATATCTTTACTCCAGTTAATAAAAATTATTAATTGCCATTACACGGTTAACACTTTTCATTGATAACTAAAAAAAAAAATTTTTTTTTTTACTTATATCGCATTGAAAGTTCTTTACAATATAAAGCAATTTATATTTTGATTATGTAACTTATGCTATATATTCTGTAATCACTTATATTGATGTTTAATAATGAAATTCTGATGTTTCAAAACCAGTTAGCATACAAATTAGCATCAATGATGCTTCGGAGATGATCGTTACATCCAAGCTCTGAGAAGGGAGAAAAGCGATTTCAACATAGATGTACTAAATCATATACATATAGATCTGGCAGTTTCAGATATTTGATATTTGTTCATCATAGCTTCTGCCTAAATATTACATTGTGAGTTTTTTTACTTATTGAGAAACTACAAATGGAAATAATGTTTTGTAATTTTTAAAAAATTTCATTATTATGAAGAACTTTCACATAAAATAAAACTTGTAGAATTCCTTAAAAATCTACTGTTGTAATTGTAACATTTCCAAAAATGTTCAGTTTTTCAATCAAATTTCACTTCATTTTAATTTTTATAAATTCTGAAGAAAAAAAATCATTTAGATATTAACATAATGTTTGATTATCTTAGTTTTGAGACTTTCTACCAGAATGAATGCCAGTCTAAATTGCTGCTTTGACATCAGAATGGCAATCATCAAATAGCAATAATTAACTTAGCCTTTTATTAAGGTGTTTTTATTATGACAAGATTTAATTTTTTTGCTTAGTACTTGTTACCCAATGAGTTCTTTCTTCGTAAGAATGCTGAAATGCACGTTCTCTCGTGTCAGAATAAAAACTCCAAAGATTCATTTTTTTCTCTTTCATATCATTTTGAAATTATTTTATTCAGATGGTTCATATTTCTAGATACTTCATTGTTGTAATTATGCTTTTACTTTCTTGTGTATATAGTGCATAATGCACAAATATATTGTAAACAAAATTAAAAGTTCTTGGAATGAATTAATTAATTATTAATATTAATTAATTTCTAATTTAAATAAAAAAAGTTGAACAATTTGAAACTAATAAGAATGCAGACAAAGGCTTTCGATTCAACATTCTTAATCAACTTTAAAATTTGTTTTATTTATTTTGCAACATTAAGCATAAAGTAAAGTAAACATTAGATTTTTCTTATACTCATATTCCTGAATACAATTTATCTGCTTGTTTTGCAGAATTATAAATTTGTATTTTAACATTGTCATTCTAACCAAAATCATCTTTGTACTTGGTAAGTTCGTATATACAGCTATATATTTTTTTCATTGAAGAAACATATTTCATAAACTTTCAAAACCATTAGCGTTTAAAATGTTTGGAAATAGAGCTTTAATACTAGTAATTATTTCTCCATCTCCAACATTTTCCCTTCATGCAGTCAAATTTACTATATTGATTGATATATACATAATTTATTTATTGTAGAAGATAAAGATGGTTCTTCACTTAAAAGTGGGAAAAAGCAAACAAAGACACCTAATAATATAGCACTAAATTACATATTTTACAATGTAATATCCATATCAAATAGAGAAACTTATTTTGAAACATAAACACAGAAGATAATAATTTTTTTTTTTTTTTTTTATGATACTAAAAACTTCTCTTGCACTCAATGCTATTCTGATTGAAAAACATTTCAGAAGTTATCTTCATCTAAGAACACTGCAATGTAATTATTATTTCTATTGATCCTTCATGTGTTTATTTTTAAATGATGCAAGAAATACATTCTAATTCAATCAAGCCACAGTATTTCCTATCTTCAATGCAAAATGTGCTTTTATATTCATAATTACTAAATACTATTTTATGATATTTCATTGATGAATATGATAACTTCAGAGCATTTTCTGTTCTAATAAATAACAATAAGGCAAATATTCATTTAAAATTTTACTCATTTAATTAATTTCAACAATAAGTCGATAATATTAAAAACTATTGTAACAAATTACCTCCTTGAGCGCCTTCTTTTGGAATGTCGCCTATTGTGATTGTGAGTATCAGGTGAATATTTTCTGCTGGAATAATGGTCACTGTAATCATCTGATTCACTTCCAGAATGTCTGCGTTTTCTCTGATGATGCATATTCGACATGAATTTACTGCAAAGAAAAATCTATCTTAAATGATAATCACAAAAACTAAATATATTTCATCTAATAAAAATTTAGATCTTATGAAATTGATTATGGTTTATCAAAAAAGACCTCGAAAAAATACAGTGAAATAAAGTTCCAAAGTAACCTTAACTACAAAGTATATTAAAAAACGCTTTACCAAATTATAACACATTGAAAACATTAAGACGGTTATTCGTATCAATCGCTATATAGATAAAGAATTAAAAATCATAACACTTAGAAGAATCATTTTACCTCAGTCACTTTTTGAGTATTATAATCGAACATAAAAATCAATTATTTTAGTTCAGTTTCAATAGGTAATATTAAATTGAATACTAACAAGGAACGATAAAACTAATTATTTATATTTTAAATCTTTATTTTTTTCATTGCCATAATAATACAGTTAATAAAAATAATTGATAATGGAAGATTATAGGAAATGATCCCACTATGCAGAAAATGGCGACCAACATGTAAGATATTACTTAGGGTTACGCATATATATATATACAAGACAAAAAATAACTTGCAAACTTACCTTTAAACTAACGACG
Organism: Caerostris darwini; assembly: GCA_021605075.1. Classification (NCBI taxonomy): domain Eukaryota; kingdom Metazoa; phylum Arthropoda; class Arachnida; order Araneae; family Araneidae; genus Caerostris; species Caerostris darwini. The sequence goes on from BPLQ01003398.1 coordinate 582,796, forward strand.
AATATTAGAAAATTATGTTTCATACAACAAAATTATTATTTAGAAAATAAAACAATGTTTAGCATCAAAGTTATTCTATATAACGACGCAATTTCAGATGCCGCGTGAAATTTTTAACGATAAATTCGTACAGGTATAAAAGTGCGTTGCCAGCTTTAAATAAGCATTTCGAAACTATAATTTAAAAAGTTACTATTATTTTATTTATTTAGTTAGTTGTCCAGTTATTTATATTTATTTAGTTGATTTAATGTTAATTAAAATCATACCAAAAAATTATACGCAAGATAATCTAGAATTGAACTTAAACGCGATCCGAAATTAATCATTGAAGACATTATTCAACACATCATATTGATTGCATTTGTATTATTAATGTTGTAACAAAATGAAAGCGATTGAGCAAGATTTAGTTGTACAGCATTCATAAACATTATAAACTGATTCGGTTTCTCAAAGAATTAAAGGCTCGTTCCCACCGAGGCGAGAGACGTGAAGATGCAAGAGGCAAGCGACCAAATTATTTCGACCCCTTCACAGCGAAACGTCAGAAATAGCATTACGCATAGTGAAAAACCGCTTGAAGTTGAAAGTTGGGCTACTCCACGCGGCGAGCTGCAAACCGGTTTCAGGCGACCGCGGTGACGTCAAATTTTGGTCGCTTGCACCTTGTCGCCTTGGTGAGCACGAGCCTTTAGAGTGCGATTGGGTTCAAACTCACTTAGCAAATATCTCAATTTAGCCATTTCTAAGTATTTCTGGTAGTATAGTTTCTTTTTTTTTGGTTTAGTATTAGCCTCAAACAACCATAATTTCCTGTTAACTTATTTTTTTCTACTTGAGTTCGATAACTACCAATATTTCAATATTAATTCGTATTTATTTCCAATTTTATTAAAATGGTTTATTTTTCCCACATTCTTCTCCCATCTCTTTTTAGATATTTTACTTCAACGCATATTCTTTTCTACTCTGTAAGATTTATTACCTGAACAAACTGACAGTAACAGTTCGATCTTCTCAAACGTACTTTTTTACCCTTTGACCTTGGCACCTAAATGAGCCTTTTGATCGTTATAATTTATTTCACTCTGCTCCAATTCGTTTTTTTTTTTTTTTTTTCTCTCCCTATATCTTTTTGAGTTCTTCTGTCATTGCTGTTGGTTTTACTCTTTTTATATACATTCCCTTGTTTGAATTATATTTTTCTGCTTTTTGCTCCATCTTTCTGCGCTTTTTACTGATCATAAATTTGTTACATTTTCATCAACAATGTTTTAAATTTTTCTTTCTTTATTTCTTTTCTCAATTCATACGATTACTATTATCTATTCATTGTGACATTTCTTTGCTACTTCCATCACATACCATTGAGTAGATCAGGGGTGGCCAAACCGCGGCCCGCGTTTTTTTTTTTTTTTTTTTTTTTTTTTTAATATTAATGAATCAAATAAGATGACACCGCAAGGATTGTGCCGCCGATTGGTATCAGCGCATCAAGAAATGGAAGTGATTGATGAAATCCTCACCTCTGCAAAGAAATCGGATTTTCAAAATGACTATCTCGAGCTTAATGCCAACCTCTCCAAGAAGAAGGAGTATCTCCTGAAATGGGTAAGTCGTTTTGGTATTTGCCCTATTGCCGAGTGTAAAATTCGTCACGCTGACTTAAAACCTAATCAGTCAAAAACTACTACTAAACGTGCAGCTAGTGAGATATCCTCTCATAATGATCAGGCTAATAGCTCTAAAGACTTTAAAAAACCTAATCGAAAGCATACGGCTAAAGCCAACTTTATCTCCGGTAATGCTGAAAATGTCAAAACTATTACTGATAATAAATATGCTACGCTGAGCACTGCCGTAACTGATGTATCAGAGGAAACGGTTATAGTAGAGAGGAAGCTTCCTCCAATCATGGTCAAACCGCAATCAAACTTGCAAGAAATGCTTAAAAAATTCGACGAGGCCTTCAATAGCACTGTGAACGTTAAGTTAGCAGGGGAAATGCTTAAAATGTTTCCCAACAGCGAGGATCAGCATCGTGAAATCACCAGATACCTCAATAAAAACGGAATTGAATTCTTTATCATCACGCCAAAATTCTTAAGGCCTCTAAAGGCAGTTATCAAAGGACTTCCAAAAAATACTCCGATAGAGGATATTCAGGCTGCTCTTGCAGAAAAAGAATTTGCAGTTGAAAAAGTTATACAACTCACGCGCACTAAGGACAAACAACCTCTCCCAATATTCCAAATTTCTTTAGCCAGATCTAATAAAAATAATGAAATTTTTAAATTAAATAGACTATTATACCTAACTGTCACTGTGGAAAAATTCAATAAAAGGCCAGTTACATTACAATGCTTCAAATGTAACTTTTTTCACCATAGCTCTAATAATTGTGGTTTCAAACCTAGATGCTTAAAGTGCGGAGAAGAACACTCCCATAAGGAGTGCCAAAATCAGGAACGTCTTGAAATTCCTAAGTGTATCAACTGTGGGGAATCAGGTCATATTGCTGCATGGAGAGGATGTTCTAAGTTCCCCAAAATTAAACCTAACTCCACCAAATTTGCTACTTTTCCTAGATACATCCCGTCACGACCGGTTAATGCTAACTTCTCCTACGCGGCGGCAGCCAAAACGCAACAAATTAATAATGTCAATAGCTCCACCAATGTCACAACTCAAAACCAACTGACTGAATTACAGAGTCTCTCTGATAACGCCCAATTTATTCAAAAATCACTTTTCATTATGAAAGAATTTGTGTCAATTTTTAGTAACTTAAACAACGTGGATGGTCTCATCCAACAGTTAAGCTCTGCAAATAATAAAGCAGACAAGCTCCAGGTCTTTATTAATGGCCTGGCGTCCCTAACTTCTCCCGTTATTCCGTAATGACTCAGTTGGTTTCTGGTCTTCGCATATGCTACTGGAATGCATGTAACTTATATTATAAAATGCTTGATTTTACTGAATTTATTAATAACTATAATCCAGATCTAGTACTGCTTCAGGAAACTCACCTTAAAACCTCACAAACACCTTTCTTAATGGGATACACTTTCTACAGAAATGATGGTCCTCAGGATCCAGTCTCTGGTGGTACGGGTATTTTTGTTAAAAATTCTCTTCCGCACACTCATACTGCTACTCCGCATCTAATTGGCATAAAATCCACAATTGTTTCACTCAACTTTCCTAATTTCCCATCCTTAACTATTGCCTCTGTTTATGTGCCTAATGGTATTGCATCCGTTAATTTCAATAGTGATCTGAATACTCTCTTTTCTTTAAACAATAGTGTAATCTTGGCGGGAGATTTTAATGCTCACAACACTGCATGGGGTTGTCACTACAACAATAACACCGGCAACACTCTACTTAATTATGCTACTAATTTTAATGTTGAAATTCTAGCACCTAATACTCCGACCAGAATCGGTACTAACTCCTCTTCTATAATTGACCTTGTGGTCACTAACAACTTTCACTTTAATTATTCAATCTCTTCCCTTGATGAATTATCCTCAGATCATAACCCTGTCATCATTGACTATAAATTTACTTATCCTAATCTCACTATAAATCCCAAGCTAACCACTAACTGGTCTCTTTTTTTCATCCTATCTTGACAATAACTTTAATTACTCTCCTATTCACCTAGCAAGTCCTGAAGAGATAGAGAATGCTATCTCGGAACTCACTAACAAACTAACTCATACTCACAAGATTGCCTCCAAGCCAATTAATACTAACAACCGTACTTATCTTCCACCATATATTAAAAGACTCATTACTAATCGCAATAATGCTCGAAAACTCTGGCAAATCTATAGAGATCCTGTTAGTAAAAACAACTACAATCATCATCAAAACATCTTCCGTAGGGCTATCCTAAAATATAAGAATGAATGCTGGGACAGAAGGTTACAAACGGTGAATGCAGAGGACGGAACACTCTGGAATCTAACACGATCTTTTAGAAGGAAGCGGTCCACAATTGCGTCTCTGACTAATAATCAAACGACTGTCACCTCCAACGTTGACAAAGCAGAGGTTCTTGCAGACACTTTAAAAGACCAATTTACTGAAAACGATACTAATAATCTTAATACCTCTAATGAAGTTCAAAATACTATTTCTTCCTTCTTAGCGCAAAATAAGGATGCTGACAATATCCCAGCTACTAAAGCTTCTTTTATTATCGAATGTATTTCTTCTCTTAAAATTAACAAAACCCCTGGTATTGACTCAATCACTAATAAAATGCTCAAAAACTTGCCTTTCAAATTCATTCTCCAAATTTGTAAAATTACTGATGCCATTCTTAATACTAACTATTTTCCTCAGTGTTGGAAGACTGCTCGCATTCTTCCGATACGCAAACCTGGAAAAGACCCTACTTCTCCTAATAGCTACCGTCCTATCTCTCTGCTTTCTTCTCTCAGTAAAATAATTGAACGTGTAATTGCTAATATTCTGAATGAAAACTCTACTAATCTTAATATACTAATCCCTCAACAATTTGGATTTACTAAAAATCTTTCCACCACCCACCAACTGTATAATATTACTGAAACCATATCTGAAGGATTTTCCTGGAAACGAGATACTGCTGCTATTTTTCTGGATGTCGCTAAAGCATTCGACAGAGTGTGGATCGACGGGTTGATTTATAAAATGATTAAGTTTAATTATCCTTCTTTTTTAATTCATACCATCAGAAACTATCTAACGAAAAGAAATTTTGTTGTATCTGTTGGAAATACTGACTCCAAAGTCTGTAATATTCTTGCTGGGGTACCTCAGGGCTCGATCTTGGGACCATTTCTTTATAACATTTATATTAATGACATTCCTCAAGATCACAAAATTATTTTAGCTCTCTACGCAGATGATACAGCTTTAATTACTCAGGGGCGGCGCACACACATTATACAGAAAAATCTACAAAATTATATCTATAAACTTGAAAATTGGCTTAACAATTGGAAGATTAAACTTAACGTCGCGAAGACTGAAGCAGTACTATTTACCAGGAAAAATAAATTTAATACTCCTAACATAACCATTTATAATACTAACATTTCCTGGTCTAAAGAAGCAAAATACTTAGGTGTGATATTAGATAAGAATCTTAACTATTGCTCTCACATTAAATACCTTCGCAATAAATTTAATAACCAATTAAGAAATTTCTTTCCTTTAATACGTAGAAACTCCTCACTAACAATTGAACTTAAAAAGCTAATCTACCTTTCTTACCTCAGACCCATTATAGCATATGCGAGTCCAGTTTGGGGCTCTACTTCTAAAGCAAACATCACAATTCTCGAAAGACTGCAAAACAAAATTATCCGAATGATCACGGATTCGCCTTGGTTCTTCAGAAATGCGGAAATACGATATGCCATCTCTATCCCCAGTTTTGTTGAATATGTTGAAAAACTAGCGATTAATTTTTATAATAATCTCTCCAACTCTAACAATCTTGTATTACAAGATCTTCAAAATTACAGCTATGATATTTCTCTCCCCAAAAACCGCAAAAGACCGCGATCTGTTTTAAATATCAATAGTTAAAATCACTATTTCCTCTTTCTGAAGGACCAATGCTTTCTTCTATACTGCAATGGATGTCTGGTTTTCATTACGGCGGTGCTCAGTTTTTTATTAACTTTTACTTTTTTTTACTACAGTATGCTTTCATTTTGTAATTTTAATTCCTATCCTTCTGTATTTTTTTTTTTTTTATTTTTAAATCAGTTTATTTATTTGTAATTTTTATTCAATTAATTATCTACTTTTTCTATAAATTTAACATTTTTTCACACTGGCAATGGGCTTAGACCAATCGACAAGAACCCTATTTTTTCAAGGATGGAGGTTTATGGTCGCTGCGCGACCAATGCACTCCGAAAATGTTGATTGTTGGTAGCAGAGCAAACCAGACTCTCAGTTGAAGTTGTTAGCGCTTTTCGTTCAACTTACACTTGCGATTCGTATTTTTTTTTTTTCAGAATGAAATTGACCGAACAAAAAACACACTCAAACATAGCGGACCGTAACCTGAATTACCCATTACGATGTGCAAATACCCAAATTGAGATCGATTTGCAAAAGTTAAGTGAAAGAGTGGAGAAACAAATATCGCACTAGAAAAATAAATGTTTTTTTAATGATTTTATTATTTTTATTTTGTTTATAGTTATAAATTTTTTATATTTCATGTTTAGTGTTATATACTTGTTTACAATGTGCATTTAGTATCATTATTATTATATTAGTTATCAATGTTTACTTATAAGAATAACAGTAAACACGATAATAACAACTTATTATGTTTCAATTTATCACTCCAAAAAATGTGTGTAGTGCGTCTAAATCTATCATGGGTATATATAGTTTTACATGCGGCCCGCGGAGTTAAGATGCATTTCTAAAGTTACCCGCAAAATCATTTGGGTTGGCTACCCGTGGAGTAGAAGAACGCGTCGCGTTCAGGCACTCGACCTTTTTATTCAACTTAGTAGTGAGTGCGATTGAGTTCAAACTCACTTATCAAATATCTCAATTTAACCATTTGTGTTTCCGATAGTGTAGTTTCTTGTTTCCTTTTTTGATTTAGTATTAATCTTAGGTATATTACCTGTATTTATATATTCTTTTTAATTTATTGTTATTTTTATTTTTTTGTTATCTAATGTAGATCAAGGAGATCCTACACTTTGAGTGGGTGGGTGTTTCGCGTTTGATATGGGGAACACCGATTTAATGGAGTATACCTCAGACACAGATCTTTAATTCAAACATCACTGTGAAATTCTCACAGATTTAGAGATTACATTCCATCCTGAACTCGAGATTCATAATGGCATGATTCCGAAAGCTCATCTTAAAGTACTGAAACACAAGATATTGTCCAAAGTAACTACTCTTAAATATATAGATTATATATAACTCGAACACCAAAAGTTATTAGTCGTTTTTTATTTCATAACAATCCCGCCGATATATCTTTATTAAAATTCGAACATGAAAACAACTTCACAAACACTGATGTACGCACATTTTCTAACAAACAAAATAAGTCTACTCTAATCGCACATGCTTTAGTCACAACTTTGAAAACAATTTTATCACAGCTTGCAAGATTATCGATTGAGTGACAAAATAAATATATGTATATATTTTTTTTTTGAGAAACACCATCAGTGAAGCCGTTGTTTTTCATTCACACACCCAAATACAGATTCCAAAAAATCCTTTTTTTTTTTTTTTTTTTTTTTTCAAATTCTGCAGTGTCTACACTCAGAGTGGATTCATGTTCAGCCAAATTTATTAAATGTGCTAATCTTCAGGACTGCAGATAATAACTGGGCTACACGCAAAGCTAAAGAACAATTTTTAAAATTCAAAACACTTAACCGTCTTTCGTCTACAGAAAAACAGAGGTTATACCGCACCCCAAAAGAAGACTCATTTTTCTCTACACTTAAACTGGCTGTGTTCTAAATTCAACTTATATTACAAAAATTGAATTCACTTAAATGTTAAAACAGTGAGCCCCAGAAATCAAGAAATTATAAAAGAAATTGGTCAAGTTCAAGTTCTTCATATTTTCATGAAACAATTAAAAATCTGACAAAAAACATGACGTCTCTTACGATGATGAATCAATGAATAAATTATCTTCTCCCATCAATGGGAGAATTCTAATAAATATTTTTAAGAAATAAAAATAAAATAAAAGATTAAAAAAAAATTCTTCAAAGTACTGTAAGATTTCGGGGCACAGAAGAACATGTTTCCATTCAATGTTCTTTCTTTCTGTCATACAACTTAATAAGTTCTGAGCTCTAAACAAGAAATTTAAGCTCTTATTTTTTATTTAAAAATTTTTTTCCGTTTCCTTTTTTTTTTTTTTTTTTTTTTAATCTTTGTTTTCATGTCCTATTCTGCATTAAACATTTTACAGTGGAATGTTCGCAGTATCAGATTTAAAAAATCTTTTTTTAATTCAATTCAATTTTTTTTATTTAATTCAAATTCAACTGAATATTACTAAAAAAGTTGGCAGAAAGATCATTATGTCGACTACAGTTTTTTTTTCCATAACCAACAGAATCTCACACTCAAATATTCTGACAGTCTTTTCTGTCCATCACATTAAATAATAATAAGAAAAACTACAGAATCTCTTACCATCCAACGAATCTTTAGTGGAATACATATTCCACTAAAAAAAAAAAAAAAAAAAAAAAAAAAAAAAACCCTTTGAATTAATTTTAAAAGTTCTTCCTAACTTCATCGTTTAATATCCTAGCTTAAGAAAAAATTTTGGGATTCAATTTGTGTGTCTACTAGCTATCACAGCAAAATATATAAAATAATTAAAACTATTTACAATAGAAATTATCATCTCGTCAGCAACTCAATAATCCATACTGATATTAATTTGGTTATCCCAGATCTGAACCAACAAGCTAATATGTTGGCAACCCTTTTTAATAAATCATCTTCTCAGAAATTAATTCTTTTTGATACTTCTGATGATTTCCCTCACAACTATAATATGCTTTTTTTCTTTCAGCGAACTACAAGATGCTATACGTACTGCTCCAAATACTTCCCCTGGAAGTGATGATATTTCAGCAAAATTAATTACAGTACTTTCCGATCATTGCTTTCCAACAGTTGCTTTTTATATTTAACAGAATTTGGTTCACTGGCACAGGAGTGGTTAACAACACAAATCATTCTAATTCTTAAATCAAGCAGACAGCACTTTCCCTACCTCCTATTGTCCAATAGTTTTAACTGGCGTTTTGAGCAAAATCTTTGAAAGCATTGTACTCAGAATCCTTCATTTTACAGTTTTTGATAAATTTCATCCGTATCATTCTGGCATTATTCCTTTTAAGCATTACATGTATTCGTTACCACTGCTTCCTCACAAAATAGTCAAAGTAAAAAAAATCCAAGAATTTTTTAGTTTTCTTTAAATTAGAAATTTCCTTAGCTTATGATTCCTTTTGGAAGGACAGACTTATACACAGTCCAGTCACATTAATGTGCCACCACCTACTTTTGACGCCAACGTGAAATAACCCATCACAGAAGGCAGGTGGCAGCACATTGCAGTGGAGTGTATATAAAGAATTCCACTTAATACCACACTCCACTTAAAGCCAGAATATACAAGAGTGTATATTCTGGCTTTTGACATGTGGTCACATTAATGTGACTGGACTGTGTATATAAAATATTACACATTGGCATATAGGGCACAGTTTCAAAATGGATTTATAATTTTATCAATAACAGGATTATACGTAAAATAGAGAAACTTTGTTTCTATGTAATTATTTTCATTCGAGCGTACACCAAGGCAACGTTATCAGGAAGTTTTTTTTTTTTTTTTTTTTTTACAATTTATATGCAAGATATTTTTGACATCATACCGAATGCTTATTATTTGCAAATGATATCTTATTATTCAGTAACTACAAAAGTCTAAAAAAAGTTATCTTTAATCGTCAAATTATTTTTATTGAAATCACTCAGTGTGAAACATGGAAGTTCACCCTTCAATCAGAGAAATGCGAAACAGTAAATATTTCAAATAAAAAACTAATGACAACTCAAAACTTTCAGGTTCACAGTATTATATGCCTTGGAAACCGCATACTTGTATTTTGAGCTTCATTTTCAAACAAACCTCAAAACCTCGTTTTCAAACACACAAAAAGAAATTTATAAAAAATTTAAGTGTAATCAAAACAATAGAAGCCAGTTCTTGGGGCTGACGGTAAAATTGACTGATCAGTTTCTTCATTACAATTTTTTTCCCCTACGTCCAGTTTTTTTTATTCTTAAATTCCAACGTCACTTTTAATTCGTAAGCTATTTCCTTTTCAGTTATAAAAAAAAAGATTTCAATTTATTTTCGATTGAGGGGATTTCGTTTTCACGTTGTTGATATGTTCGGAAAAATACTTCAAAATAAGAGAAATTGTGGTATTTAAAATCTCACTGATTTTACTTTCGAGGCTTGTCAGAAAGCAGGAGAGAATCTCCTTAGTGGTTTCGCAATAAGATATCTGATATTTTTTAGTATATCCGAATGTATCATATATTAAAAAAAATATTGAATATGTGTTGCAAAATCCTAAAAAAATTGAATTCGCAAGAAATGTTATTGAAGTGTTCTCCAAGAACTAAATTCAAATTACGATTTCAGCAGGAATAAGTTTTTTTTTTTTTTTTTTTTTTTTTTTTTTTTTTTTTAAATTATGTCGAGGACTGGTCGCATTGATCATTTCCCTGAGAGCAGCCCATTTTGGGCTGCTCACAGGGGGCCGACGAACGCTATTACTCATTTAGCACTACCCAGGGGATACGTGTAGCTTGAAGATATGCTACGGACGCGAGGAACACTACCCCCACAACCACCCCTACGATCCTATTAGACCGGGACCTATGGTTTAAAGTGGATTCCGAACCACTACAAACATCCATGGCACCACCGGGACTCGAACCCGAAACCTATGCCATCGAGTTCCAGAACGCTAGCTATCCATCAAGCCCTAGCAGCAGGAATAAGCCATGCTTTGGAATTTTTTTGCAAATCTTTACATAAACCTCTTATATTATGTCCGTTTTCCTATTTCTATTCTTTACAGTTCTGGAAATCTAATTGCTTATTTTTTATAATATGCTCTGAATGCTTTTTTTATAGTTTAACATCGGTGAGCCTCATGTACCACTTACATATGCAGTGAATAGCCTACCAACGGGTGATGAGGAGAAGACACTGCCTTCCAGGAAGACTTTTACAATAATTGTCCCCTGTTTGCTTGCAGTATGAGAGAAAATCCGAAGAACTCAGACAGCCTAACAAGACACTTAACGAACACGAAGATGCGAGACACTTTTATACATATTGTCACAACTGCCATCGAGTCTTCTAGTCACTGAAAGCAATGACTGAAGTAATGCGGCCATTGGATTCGAACATGGCCCTTACTGTATGGTAGCTGTCTCAACTGGGCCACAAGTTGGGCTTCAATTATGATTGATGATATTTCCCTGTAGAGGGTTTTGCTGTTAGAAGATAAATAAAACGTTCTTGTATATTCCCATTACTTTCAGAGTTATCTACATTAATATACTTTAAAATAACAGATAATCATTCTTGAGGACTTATATGAATATAATGTGATATAGTAAAACTGTAATAATTATCTTTCTTAGCTATATTTGTTATTTACTTTCTAACTTTTTTTAGCCAAAGCAGTAATTAGTGCATCGTGTATTTTATGAGATGAAAAATATTTGTTGATTCCATGTTGTTGAAGCCCTATGTTGATGTTGAATGTTATACTATGTTGATTGCTATGTTGCAACAAACGTTTCGAAATTGAGTCAAATTTTGCAAACAATGAAATTAAATCTATGAAATTACTGTTGTGAGATTTATTTAAAACATCACTACTTGCGTTTAAAACTAATTTAAAAGGTCGTAAATTTCATCCACTATTAATTCATTTAGTATTTTAAACTTTAAGTATCCTTTTTTTCCATGTTTATCAGTTTCAAATTCTTCTCAAGTTATTATAATTTTAAATAATTTGTAAATAACATTCTGATATCTATTACCTTGTCAACGCGAACGTGAACTACCCAATTGATAAATCCAGTTAAATATAGTAAACACTCTTTAATCAGGTACTTTCGAAATCACGACTGTGTCGGATTAGTAATTTTTTAGGATTAACGAGATTCAGTATAATTGTAACGATAAGCTATACACATTCTGAATCTATGGAGACAGTATAAATATCCAACAAAGTATTTTCTCATTCTAGTAACTATAAGATCAAATTTCATACATTGAACATTAATTTAATTTAATATTTTTGCATCGATAAAAAAAAGCACAGCATAAAAGATAAATTAAAGTACAATGATAGTTAAAATAAGTTGCGACAAACTACTTTGTAAAAAATTAATAAATTTAAGCATTTTAATATCTTCTGTATCTACATTTGTTTCATAAATATTAGCATTTTAATAAGAAAAAAATTATTTTATTTGTTTTCATGAGGTCTATAAATTGGTAAGATTTACACAACTTACTTAATAACTGAAATTTACTGTAAGAACAGTATGTAAGTAAGTATGTCAGAAACAACAAGCCAATTTTCGGTAACTTCCCACTAACATTTTGGTTTATAATAATAATTTATCATTTATAATAATTATCATTTATATGATTTCTTATTATTGTTAACTTAGGAAAATTCAACTAATTCTTATTCAACAACACTAAATTCTTCTTTGCGTACTTTTGTTTCTTATCCCACTTGGTAGACAGCAACACTAGACCAAGTCCAAGAACCCATATGGTCTCGTGAAAGGAGGGAAAGGGAGGGGCTCCTTCTGTTGTGATGGAGCACCCGTAGATAGAAGTCTGACTTGCCTCCATGATATTGAAGAAGGAAGGCAGTGCCTTCCGGGAGGACTTTTAAAGAGAACTACCCTGCATTTGAGTATCGTGTGGGAGCAAACTCGAAAAACTCCTACCAAGTAGTTCGACTCACTAGGCAAGATGCTGAACATCACAAACGTCATCGATCTCCTTGTCTTTTGAAACAATTTCTACAATAAAGCCGCCAGCAGATTGAACCTCCGCCTAATACTCACCAGCGGCTTTACATACTACATTTCTTTTTCCAATATAAAAGAATAATGTACAGCATAACAGTAGTCGCCCTATAATCAGCACATTCAGGGCCACAGCCTTAACGGATTTGAGATTTTGCCACATTGTCAAGCATCAATGCAGTTTTAAGGGAGATACAATAGATAAATCATCCTAGATAAAAATTTCAAAGATTAAGACACACATTTAATGTGTCTATGCCTATTCTGAACTCGTATAGACGATATAACTATCCAACAAAATATTAGCATCCTAGAACAGCATAATAATAATAGAATAGTTTTAATAAAATATTTTTTGTAAATTAATTTTTAAGACTTTATAATTAAACTAAAAATCTTAATTTCTTCATTTTAGTCACATATTTATGCAAATTAGTTTTATTAACACTTTAAGAACACCTTCTGGACTTCAAAAATATTATACACATTTGTAATATTATGTAAACCTATAGAAAATAAGAAATATTATACTAAAATTAATATGACCTTTACGATAAACACTGAGCAAACAGAGCTGTGTCGGGACGGGGCAGTCGAGGACAACAAATGCTCGAATCCTCAAGGAAAAATCCGAAAGCGAACGATTCAATCACTGCCGTATTATAGAATTCGTCAAATCATTGAATTCCAATTGTACATTTATGACTTTGTCTGCCGCTCTATGGTCATTTTGTGTCCAATTTAGATTAATTAGAAAAGGAACCTACATCTTAACGTGGATTCCGAACCACTCAAAAACTTCCATGCCACTGCGAAGATTTGAACCTGAAGTCTGGGGTATCAAAGGCCAGGGCCCTAGCTATTTGGCCATCAAGCCGCATATATTGCTGTGGTATTTGAAGATAATAACTTACATGCATAACACAATGTGTTATCTCCTTCCTTCAATAGAATGACTACCTTCGTTCTTGACATCCCTATTTGTTAATTTTTTTGTAAATACATATTTTCAGATAACCACTTTTTTCATCTTTTAAAAAATCGTATTTATTTGTAATCGGATTTAAGCGTTATTATTTGTATCAGCTAAATTTTGTTTGATATCCAATCTAAATTTATCAGTTTTAATTTCAAATCAAGTACCACGATCACTGATATTAATAATTTCCTCTTCATTGCTTTGTTGATTCCCATGAAGTTGCTGTTATCAGTTTAATTCACCGTGTTCTTTATTCAATTCCAACAAAAATTTCTTCATATGTATGTTTTCCAATATTTTATAGTTATTTCTCCATCTTTGTTTTTCTCTTTATTAAAACGATAGCTAGCTTGGGAAGATTATGGTCGTTTTCATGGTTGTTGAACAGTGTAATTTCATTTCTGAGAATCTATTCTTCCAGTAACTGAGAATTACGCATTTTGGGTTTTTGAAAATTTTACAAGGCGGTTATTTTGCTTTTCCGTAATTCCTTTGTTTTTCAATTACCAGAGGTACACATATACAGAGGTATTCAAAAATTTGAAAAGTTTAGTTTTGTTCATGGGAAAAAATGAAAAAAATATTTAATAAAACATCGCCTGCTATACTAACAATTAAAGCAATGAAATTCAAAAAGCAAATCTATTGGTACAATTAGATGCCCATTACTCGATGCCCCTGCCCCCCAAAAATAATATAAAATAGATACAAATGAAAGAGTCCACTAGTTTAGAAATCAGGTTACACCCAACGGATTTCAACATTGTTCTATCAACATATTAAAATTAAAAAGTTTAGTTACTCACTATTTTTTTCCCCTTTTTTTTTTACTTTTTTCCCCTTTCTTATTGATCGCTGGAAGGCACCACTTCTGAGATAATGCTGTTGCATTGGAAAGTTAGTACAATATTTTTAAAATTATAAAAAGTAAAATAATTCAAAAGTAAATTATTATTATTATTATAAAAAAATAATGGTAATTAATAATAATAATATATTTAATTTATATTACTATAATAATATTAATATTATTAATAATATTATAATTTTTATAATAATATTAAAGCTGTCTAAGTGTTTGCCAGCTGCATTAGAATAAAAAAAAAATATTATTAAATTAATAATATTATTATAAAAATTATTATTATTTTTAAATAATAATAATTTAAAAGTAATAATAATTTATAAAAGTGTAAAATAATTTCTAAAGGAGTTCTAAATTGCTATTGAAACTTAATAAGATAAGCAGACATTTACCTTACTTAAGTGCACATTGTAGCAATAATAAAATTTTAGACAAGTTAAAATCCGAAGATAGCCATTCATTTTCACAAGAATTGATAGCGAAGCAAGTTCCGGATTTGATTCGGCTGTTGAATATTTACTACTCTCGTGTTTTGAGTGTAAATTTCTCGCCTTCTTAGTGCTAGAAACGATTCGAATATAGAATCATAAATGATAGGGAGCTTTTTTCTGGAAGTTAATACACCTGAATGGTGAACAAGCATTTGTCTAATAGCCTCTTTACTAACCCGAGAGCATTTTGCTTGCAAAGATGTTGATATTTTGAATAAATTATCTATTTTAGGATCGGGATCTAAATCTCTGAATTTGTTTTCTATTAACAAACCATTGTGCGTTTATTGGTGCGAAATTATTATTCTTTAGCCAAAAAAATTGCGAACATATTATAATCGCTTTTTTTTTTATGTAAAAAAACAACAACATTTCCTACCATGATTTGATGTAGACACGGGTAAGTCGTTCTCTTGAATGACCCTTTCATTTTATGACTAGTCTTTTTCAATAGCCTGTTCTGCCAGTGTTCGGATCACATTCCTTTTACGGTTTTTAATTTATTTATTAGTTTTTTAGTTCTTATAATTTCATATATATGATAAATAGTTATTGAAAGAAATTAATAAGATGTTAATTAAGTCCTTCACCGACAACTTGCTCATTTTCGAAAACTGGTAGGAGCATCTCATAAACCTTTTTGCGAATTCAATCTGGTGGACAGATATTCCAAAATTATAATATTTTATTAATATATATTTTTCGTTTTCAAATAAAAAGATTTTTTTTAAGAACTAGGATTTTTATAGATTTATATATGTTTAATTTACTCAAAATAATAATAAAAAAATTTCACTATCGATTAACACGCCGAATGCCTTTTTCCCCTAACGATAAAATAAAGTCTAATTACACTGAGATTCTAGACGTCTTTTATGTGCTAGTCTTGTTATTAGATATAGAAATGAAATGAAGAGCATTTAACGAAAACTATCAACAAATAAAGGTAATATATACCTTTGATTTGATTATTTATATATACCTTTGATTTGATTTTTTTTTCTCTTTGGTTTGTTATGGCAACTAGAACAGTTTCAGCTCCTGCACTAAGATATTTTTATCGTGAAATTAAAAAATTTCATCTTCGTCCCGTTAAAAAATTGAGTTTTCAGTTTGATCCATTTCATGAAAACGCAAAAACTGTTAGGTAAGTTTAAAAATTTTTTTTTTTTTTTATAAATTTTGTAGTACAAGATTAAATATTTTAAAATAAAGTTAGCCAGCGTCCACCTATTTTTATGAACACTTAAATGTTTGAATTTTGTTTATATAACTCTTGATATTTAATACTATGAAAGCATTTATTTCATTGATTGTTTTGATTATATTGCATAAAATAATTAGATTTTTTTGATATTTTATAATTACACAAAAATGCTAGAAATTTATTTATATTAATTATGGAGATTATGTTATTAATGTTATTCTTAGTGCATTTTAATTATTTAATTAAAGTAGACAAATAACATTTTTAAAAATCCTTAAAAAAATGTTCATAAATTTTCCAGTTTCAACAAAATGTATGCCAAATTATCTGTTTTAAAACTGCTTTTAATTATTTTAAAAGAAATCTTGTATTTTTTTGTTCTCTTTTCTAATTCTTGCATGTGTAATAATAACTGTAGTGCTTAAAAGAGTTTTAATGACATAAAAATAATTGTTATATTAGTTGTGATCTAACATTCAAAATTGTACACTTAAGATCATAATCTTGATAAAATCTGGATGCTTTATATTCTTATATCTTGGGCAGATTTTCATGCAAATTATTTTTTATATTATTATTTAACATTTTTTTTTAAAAACCATTTTGGTAAAAATTCTCCTTCAAGATGGAACACAGCATTGAAATTTTTTATTCCAGGGAGAATAAAGCATTGTTTATCTGTATTTATGTATAACAATAGACATTACATTGTGGGTGATTTAAATAATTTTTATGGATTTTTCATCAATCTCATCCAAATATTTATTTAATATTATTTATGCGTACGGGGAAAAGATTTGACTGTATTTCATATATTAATTATTAACAAACAGAAATTGAAATTTGTTTCTTAATGTTTAACTAAGTTTCTGAGATACATCTGATTGGGTATAAATGCTTGAAATACTTTTAAGCAAGTTAAAATGAATTTCTTTGGTAAATTAAAAATTATTCATATCTACTGTTTAATAAAGTATATTATAGACCTAATTAAAAAATATAATTTTAATAGGCACTAATTACCATTCATTAAAAAAAGTTTTGAAGTTGTTGAGACACCAGGTTGATTCAAGCCGTTTAAAAATTTTTTTTAACGTGTAAAGATGAAAGCTTTAACTTTGCTTTTAACAAAGATGAAAGCTTTAAATCAACCTGAACACATTTTTATAAAATAAAATATTTTAAATTAAAAAAAAATGAGATATATGTTATTGAAGTATTAGTTTTAATAACTGAACAGGATATTTATAATTCACTTTATAAAAATTCATGCTATTACATTTCTTATCTCTCATATTCATTTCACTGTCTAATTGAGATAAATTGAATTTTATGAATTATTTATAGAAAGATTAAAAATGTTTAATATTCTTTTTTTTTTTTTTTTTTTTTTGCAGGGATTTCTCATTTCATATATCATCAAAAAGAATACGTAAAACCAATCTAGGTTGTATGTTCAAAACTGATGTTGTGAACGACAGATCAGAACCTACAATCAGTGTTGATTTAGGTAAGTATTTCATATATTTTTAATTACAGGTTAATTATTGCAAACTGCTATAAATAATACTTGGTTGCTATTTTTTTTTTAATTCAACAATTCTCTGCAAATAATTATTCAAAATGTCTGAATTCTATACATAATAATTATTTACATGTCGTTTTTTAACTAGTCACTTAAAGAGAAATGTTTAGTGCTAAATTAAGTTATCCAGATGAACTTAAAGAACATTTATTTTTCTTCTAAAAAATATTTTTTGAATATATGTTCAGTTAATCATTGATTAAATTTACTTGTTCTCATTTTTGATTTAAGGCCCCTTAATAAGGAACACCCTCATTTTATTCTTTATTAAGTGTCATAATTACATTAGTGTTTTATTCTGTTTATTTTATATTAGCAATATATATGAATAGCAGCTTTCTTTTTAAATAATATACCAAATCAATGAAAGTTGTATGTTTTGAAAGAACTGATGTCATAAATGACAGATATTATAAATTAAGGTATTTATAATATTATCCCCCCCCTTCCCAATACACAATTTATTTATTTTGGATTAACCAATATATGCTTTAAAATGCAAAGATGTCACCAATGTTAGGTTCTTTTTGAAAGAGGGATAATGTATAAAATTCATATAAATTATCAATGTGATTGTGTATTCTATTTCTACTGCTTTGTCTCTAATGATGTACTGTCAGGAAAGTTTAGAAATATTTTTCCTTGCTTTGTAATCAAATTAGAAAAGCTATTTATATAGACAGTCTATTAAAAGAAATTAGAACCTTCAATGTGTTTAGGTTTAAAATTAGGAATTCTTTTATATTTATAGAATAATTTATCCAACTTTTTTATTTATTATTTTTATGATTATTAAAGCTTGTCTACTTAGTAAAAAAAAAAAAAAATCCCCCCCCAATTAAGGTAATTTAATTTTTATTTTCAGCAAATATTCCCTCCTTACATTTTTTTGTCATGAGTTTGAAAATTGAGAAGTGATATAAAATTATAAACCTCTTTTTTTTTAATGTATAAATTTGGTAAAATCTACACTTATTTAAGAAATGTATGAAAAATTATTTCAATCACAGCATGATCTATGCAAAAATTGAAATATTTGTTTAAATATAAGTATTACATTCCAATAACTTTAATGAAATGTAATTATAATTATAAAATTGAATTATCTACAGATTGAAAAAATAAGCTTAATATTTTTTAATTAAAAAATAAATGAATGTGAGGATAAAAGTGTTTTTTTTTTTTTTTTTTTTTTTTTTTTTTTAAGTGTTATTATTTCATCATTCCTAAAAGTAAAATATTTATAATTAAAATCCTTCATCATCAATTTAAAATCTCGTTTTGCATTTCCTATTTCAATTTAGTAAATATTTAATTCATTCTTTTGATTAATTTCTTTTTTTACTTTACATTCTATTTCAGAACATTGAAATTTAAAATTGTATGCATAGAAATAAAAAGTTAATTTTTTATCTAGCAATTAAGCACTATCATTGTTATAAAATAAGTTACAAAACAATGTTATAAAAACAAATTGTTACAACACATTGATATTTCTATTCATTTCTTGAATATGTTACAATATTTTGCTATAACTATATAATGCTTTATTATAATGGATTAAATTTATATGAATTAAAATTATAGTTTTAATAGATAGAACTAATTATATATATATATATTTGTAACTTTTGACTATGTACTAGATAGAATAATAAATTCTAATAAATAAAAATTGATTTTATTAAAATAAAATTGTAGAGTGTTATATTTTTTTAATTTTAAGAAATACAATCACACAGATAATTCTCCTGAATTAAAGGTATAGATAATTAATTTATTTCTGGTCAATTAACTAAGTTCGAGGAAAATAATTAAACTTTTATTTTAATAAATCACTTAAAAGTGATATCTTAATTAAATTAATGTTAATCTTATTAAAATGTTTATTAATGTTTGAAAAAAAGATAGTTATAGAAATGTTATTTATTCTTGGATTATCTATACAGATAAGTATAGATAATTATTATAGATTATAAGTAAAGTTTTTTACATAAACTATAATTTTTTATATACATTGTTTTGTGTGCCTCCTACATGCAGTGCTTCTTTTTAAAATTAAATGCAGTTAGGTGTCTGAATTTTTTTAACTTTTCAATTATTTTATCTTTTAAAAGTTTATGTGCTTTTGAAAAATAATACAATTGCAGACTACAATGTACTATAATTCTGATATAAAGTTTGAAGTAAAGTTCAATTATTATTAAAGTACGTAATTATTTTAACTCATCTTTATATTGCAATACTTGTCGTAAGTTTTATATTGCAATATGCCAACAATAACTACATATAATTAATATAATATAATTGAATATGTAATTATAATTTCCCTCTGGAATATTTTTTTTAATTCCCTGTAAGTTGTTGTTACATAAAGTGATAGAGTGATAATTACATAAAGTGTTGTTGCCACATCACTGTTAGTAAACATAGTGTTCAACAGTGGCTAAATAATGATACAATAAGTGCTCTTTGATTTGGCATTTGATGTTCAGCACTTTCAATAATCCAATACAGTTGAGCCATTTGCTTTCATATTTTTTCATGAGGAATCGAGCATTTGTTGACAATGTTCAGCATGTTGCAATGCATCGTTGTTCATACTTTTGCCCAGTGTCTGTCATAATTCTCAGTTTTCATTTCAGTACAGTGTAAAACTAATAAATCAGAATTTGTAAATTTGTGTATAATTTTTAATGTTTTTTTATTGGCTCGGTTTGTCGGTCATTTTTTGCACACTTTAGGCTAATTAGACATGGACCTACTGTTTAATATGGATTCTAAATTACTAACCAATATCCAGCCACCGCCAGAATTCGAACTCGAAGCCTGTGGTACCAAAAGACAGAGTGATAGCCAATTGGTCTTTAGGCTACAATGTTTTTTTTGGAGATGTCTGACTCATGGAATCAATGTAATATCAGATACTTTTTATAACGCTAACTTTCATGAGATGTTTTTTTCCCCCCCCATTGAGTAGTTTGTCGCAATTTGTTTTACCTATTATTGTATAGCACCATTTTTTTTTGTGGTACATTTTTTATCAATAAAAAAATATTAAATTAAATTAATGTTCAATGTAGAAATGTTGATTTTGTAGTTTTTAGAATGAGGAAATACATTGTTGGACAGTTATATCATCTACACAGATTGAGAATCTACTTCGACACATGAAATATGTGCCTGTTTTAATCACTTATATTTTTATCTAGAGGGATTTATCTTTGGTATTTCAAATAAAGCTGTATTAATGTTATATAATGCAGTAAAATTGCTAATCCAGCAAGACCACTATAGAGAATGTGTTGCATCAAAGTGCACTTACTGTAATGATCCAAGTTATATATTCTGTTCTATTGGACAAGGAAATGTAGTATAATTAAGAAGAACTTAATCTTATTGAATAAAAATTGGCTGCCTTGTCCCAAGTTCTCACTAATGAGAAATCATATAAATGATGCCGTCTCATAAATAGAAATATATTCAAATCTGCAAATATTTATTTATTATGAACGCTTAGTTTCTTAAATTATTATTACAAACCAAAATGCTACTAAGAAGTTATTGAAAATTGGCTTGTTTTTCTGACATATTTACAGTTAGTTTAAGGTGTCAAATAAGTTATGTAAATCTCACCAATTTGTAGACTTCATGAAAATAAATAAAATAACTTTCTTGCTATGAAAATGGTAATATTTATACAACTGCAGAATATATTCAGTGTTTTAACTTTGTTTATTTAATTTTATTTTTAGCTAATGGACTTAATGTTTTATTCAAGTGTTCTAATCTATCAGTGTTAGAAGTTGCAAAAGAATTTAATCAGATTGTGGAAAAATATGATGTTCCTGAAGAAGACACATCTATGAAAATCAAAGAAGCTTTAAAAAAGGCTGGCAAAGCAAAGAAAAGGAAGTAAATTTGTGCATTTTCTGTAAACCACCATGACAAAAGAGGCATATAAAGCAAATATTAACATTTTTAACAAAGTCTATGAGCAACTACCTGCCTTTGTGGATGTTTTCGACGAGGAAACATTTTATGTGTTTGTCATTTTTTTCACTTTGGGTACTTTCCTTGTAGCTTTCATCCTGTCTAGATTTATTACTATAAAACCTGTCGATTAATTTTCTTTTAAATGAGATTTTGTAATGAAACCATACAAAAGTCACCTCAATTAACTTAAAATATTTTTGTTTTATTATGGCTTAATTAAATAAATCTAAATGTTTAATTTTATTTTTGTTTTAAAAATTAATTTCTTGTTTTATTTTATTAAGGATAAAGTATCTTCTTTATCATTAATGTGCAGAAA
Source organism: Caerostris darwini (assembly GCA_021605075.1). Classification (NCBI taxonomy): domain Eukaryota; kingdom Metazoa; phylum Arthropoda; class Arachnida; order Araneae; family Araneidae; genus Caerostris; species Caerostris darwini. Next base: position 604,916 of record BPLQ01003398.1, read on the forward strand.
TTTTTCTAATTATTAATATTTAAACTTTTTTTGCTATTTTTTTATAATTTTAAAATTAATATAATATGCATGCTTATAATTGTTAAAACAAAATTTTTTTTAATGTGCACTTCAATTTTCAAAATCATATATAAATTAATTATATGAGCTAATTCATAATGTGAATTTTAATCTGTATTTCATGCAAAATTGTTTTGTAATAGGATAGTTTGAATTTTTTATTCATATAGATTTCATTAGATATATGTTCTAGTCATTTATTTATTTAAGCAGCCTTTGTTTTAATTCTTCATCAGTTTTTTCCTCTTCTTCCTCTTTGGAGATGCTAAAAATTCTTCATACATTTTCTGCATTTGATGATTTAACCTCAGTAGTATTTTCTTCTTAATGCTGTTGGTTAAATCACAGAAACATATTAGTCAACTATACCAATAAAAGTTCTCGTACTTCGCATAAATCAACTTGAAGCTTGCTTCCTATCAAAGTTAATAACTCTTCTAGATCTGAAAATAAAGTATTTTAAAAGAGTTAAATTAATATTAATAAAATTAAATCTTGTGACATTTTCATTAATCAAACATGATTTGCAATGTTATTATTTTCTTTTTAAATGCTCTTTTTTTTTTGTCATGGATTGTGTTAGGAATATATCAACTTCATAACTGCTGGCTGTAATGAGAAAGTCTATGTAAACATCCAGTAGATCTATTGTGATAAATAAAATAAATTAAATAAAAAGCATGTTTTAGTACGAAATTTATTCCTTTTTTATGTGACAAACAAACAAATAAAAATAAATAAAGCTTCAATTTGTCCTTTTTCGAAGTTTATATTTCCTTATCAATTCTATTAGATAGAGGCTTAATTAAAATTTTGGAGTATTTTAGATAAAATGAACTATTCTTTTTGGTTAATTATTATATTTAAAAAAAAATGCATCTTTGAAAATTATATTTTTTCACTGAAAAAAAAAATTTTTTTTTTTTTCACTTGACAGGAAATTTGAAAGTAGTTAAAATACCTTATTATTTTTTTAAATAATTTTGTGAACAAATCAACTGATTTTAACTTATAAAAAAATTAGAGTTAATTAAAATAAAATAAAAGTCAATTAATACAGTGTAAAAATTAACTGAATGTGGATATTGAGAACTAATTAAGTATAGTAATAATTTAAAAGATAGAGATTTTAACATAAAATTTAAATTTTTGTACTTACAACCGAATTTTACAAATTACTTACCAGCAATTCATACAATGATTACAATTTACTTACCAGTCTTTTCTTTTATGGATAAAAACATAGCTATTATTTTCATTCTAGGTAATTGCTTAAAAAATTGTAGATATTCAAAACCTTCCTTGATTTTTCCTAAAATGATACAGTATTTGTTTTATTATCCCAAAATTTATACTATAATTTTAGTATATTTCATATACATTAATGAATACATATTGAAAGAAAAAAAAATATTGTGATTATTATTACCGAGAAATAACGCATAAAATAATGATAGGGGATGGCACATTACTCCCAGTTTCGTAACTTCAACATTTTTTAACTCCATTGTGAAATATGGATGTTTGAATATTAAAAAAAAAAAAAAAAAAAAAGTTCCAACTTGTACTGACTATTTTGTAAAATACATGTTCTTGTGGTAGACGTAATATTTTCATCTTGCACATATTTTTTTCTGAGTGTAGAAATTAGATGAAAAATGCTTATATATTTTTGTGTTTAATGATATAAATATTGTTTTTCTGATTACATTTCATTATTATTCTTATTTTATTCATGCATATAAAATTTTTAGCATAAATTAATGATACAATAAAATTGCATTGTTTGATATTTAAATATATCTTATTTAATATATTTAAATCCCACTCTAAAAGTAGTAAACATTTATAATTTAAGATTTTTATAACACCTATACTTTAATATATTTAAACATTTTATAAAATAATTTTATACATTTATAAAAATCTTGATTTAATGTTCTCATAATGTTACATGATATTAATTATAAATCAAATTATTTCAAAAAATTAATTTCTTAAGCTAATGTTCATAGTAATATCAAACAATATTGTTATAAAAATATAATGATTATTAAGGATTTTATTTAATAAAAAATAATTTTTATTTGATAATTTCACTGAAAAATCCACAAACAAGAATAATGAAAGATATATAGATCTAAGAAAGATCTATAGATCTAAAAACTTCATTATGAAATATATTAAATAATAAAGTATTTTATTATTTAATATATTTAATTATAATAATTTTATTACAATGTTTTAATCTGATTTAAATAATTAACATATGCAATAAAAACAGAATTAGAATGATATATACAAGTAGAAAAGAAACTATAGTGTTAAAGTGAATTTTCTTTTATTACTTGAAAGACTAAATTTCAAATGATCCACTTCACTTAAAAATAATTAAATTTTATTTAAATTAAAATTAATTAATTAAGATCTTAAAAATAAATTAAGTTTTCATGTTTAGTTTTTTATTTATGTGAATAATTTGTTAACATTTACTTTTAAGTGTCTTCAGCTAAGTATTTTACCTGCGTTAACTATAGTTTTGATGGCCATTAATAATCCAGAAAGCAATGGCCCATCCACTTTATTTGTAAGAATCTGTGGCAGTTCTGATGGTTTTACTGACAGTAAGCAAGCAGCTCCATTATTGCTATTCATATTGCAATTGTGTGATAACCACATGTGAAAAAATTCATATGGAGTCATCTAGAATAAAAGTACCCGTTATCATAAATTTGTATTCAATTTTAGATTGCAATTCATTAAAAATAAACATTTTTTTGGAAATGGATATTAAACAATTCAAGAATTGTTTACATCATAAGTTAATTCATGTAATTACTCACTGAGTATCATATTTTAATGAAATAAAGATAATTTGAAAGTTTTAGCCACAATATGAGCTAATTCATTACATGCATATCAAGAAAGCGCCTGCAATTTAGCCGCATTTCACATACATGCATAGAAAAACCTCAAATTTGTTTAATATGTATATATAATAATGATAAATAAATTTTATATATGTAAAAGTTGCATATATGCATGTATGTGTGTTTGTATTCTAATAAAGCTTAAAAACTGCTACACTTAGAAGCCCTTTTTTTAAAATGTATTATTTTCTTGATTTTTTGGGTCTAATTATGGAAAAATTATAATTTATTGTTTTTTAATTGAATAAAAACCATACATTTAACATATAACAATTCATTATATAATTATGACAAATAATATTGTTATAATACTTTAAAAAGCGAATAGATACATCAATGTTTTGTAACAATTTATAACATTATGGTTTTGTAAATTTTATTATATGATCAGTGCTTATTTACTTGATACTTTAAATTGAAATGTTCTGAAATAGAATGAATATGATGAAAATAAATTAATGAAAGTATGCATTAAATTGTTACAAAATTGTGACAGAGAAGATGGTTGGTTCGATTTTGATTATAACGAAGCATAAAACTGATGTATTGAATCATTTTTAATGATCAATTTTTTTTTTGTATTCAAGCCTAAAAATACCTCTTCAATAAGTGTTAATCCAAACAGGTTTGTGCATTTTTATGTATTATCTAACAACAGCCACATCTGATTTATTTAGCGCAATTTTAAAATGGAACATGTTTGGAAATAAATAAAATAGAAATTTAAAAAAAATTTGTCAATAAAAATCTCTCATCCAGACTAGCATGTGATTGACAAAGGAATCTAATTTTGCAGACAATAAAATAGGAAACATTGAATAAAATTTGTTCAAATAGTAAAAAAAATTTTTTATTAGACTAAAGATCATGTTTCCTGTTTTAATCTTTCATCTAAATCTAAAAATCTTGAAAAGAATTATCAGTTATATTTTTTAAAGTAAAACAAATAATAAAGTAAATTTATAATGAGATTCATCTGTTGATTGTGGTTTTTACATCCCCTATATTAAATTAATATGCTATCGATGGTTGAATAAAATAACTTTCAATTGCATTTTCAATGAAATAAAATATTAGGTTGGGGAAAAAGAAATCCATTATTTTTATGTGAAATTCAAGATTTTATTTAACATGTTTCGAATTACCAATTTTGGTCAAATATGCACCGTTTTGTTCTATAATTTGTTGCCATTTTAAAGGTAGCTTCATAATGCCTCTCTCATAGAAGTCTTGGTCTTTGTTGGCGAAAAACTCTAATAATCGATTTTCACAATCTTCTCTTGATGCCAATTTCTTATCACTAAGGAAGTTTTGCAATGCAAGAAAAACTTGGTACCAAGTCTATATGGTGGGTGCATCAAAAATTCCCAACCAAGCTCTCGGAGTTTCTGGTGAGTCAGTATAGACGTGTGTGGTCTGGCATTGTCCTGATGGAACACAGCACCTCTCGTGTTGGCCAATTCTGGGCGTTTCTTGTTAATCGCTAGCTTCAAACGGTCCAATTGTTGATAGTAGAGATCCGAATTTAATATTTGGCCATATGGAAGCAACACAATAATTTCTTTCCAGTCCCACCAAATAGCCAGCAGAACCTTCCTGGCCGTTAGTCCTGGTTTGGTCACCTTTTGAGCTGCTTCACCGTGCTTTGACCACGATCGACCAGCATGCTGGTCAACTTCGATTATTTCTGTGATTTTATCGACATTTTCGACGACAGGCCTACCTGTGCGAAGTGGGTTCTCTTTGTTGGGTTCCATTTTTAACACCCTGTAATTCACAACTGAATGGACCAAACAAAAAAGAAAAAAATTGTCACTTTTTCAACGAGCATAAATCTGAAATTGTTTGATCGATATATTGCGAGATATCGATCAATACAGCCATCTTCCGAAAAAATAATGGATTTCTTTTTCTCCAACCTAATATAATGTACTTAAAATAAAAAATGATCATTACTTTTTGCTTCAAAATTGTGCTTGTGTGTAATTTATCAGTCATTTCTTTTTCATGTAGTTTTTCATTTGTGGCCGGTACAGAATGGATGCTTTCATATTTTTCTAAATTCTGTATTATATTGTTTGGGAATTCATGCGATTGATGTGGAGTTTCTAACTCAACTATCAAAGGTGACTTGTTTTCATTTGGTCGAACAACTGACTGAATTCTGTTATCATTAACATCTTCGTCTTTATTGTTTTTAACTTGTATCTGCTTGAAGTTTGTTCCAGAAGGTTTTTCTAAGTCGCAAGAATTACTTGCACTAATGGAGTTGGAATTTCTTTTGGATTTGTTATTCTGGATAATTTTATTTTCATCAGGTACTAATGCGATTTTCGGATTTGTGGTTGGAGCATTGTCATCTTTAAATATATTCAACATTTTCTGTGTGTTTTTAGATAATGGTCGGATATCATCTGCATCTCCTGCACAATTGCAAATTTCATCAAGTAAAGGCCGAGTATGTTCTGCTATTTCTTCAATAGGCAATCGTTTGCTAATTTCTACTTTAGTTTCGTTCGGTTCTTCTTCGGCATTCTCTTGATCACATAAGGTTTCAGATTCTATTTCTTCAATAACAACTTTTTTCTTTGCTTGCGTTCTGAATCTTAAGGTTTCTATCTGTTTCAATTGTTCCTGAAATCAAAAAGGTATTCGCATTAAATTAAATGAATGTTTTTTTTGGAAGTTTATCAAAATTATAGTAACTTAAATTTATATTATCGAAATTTATTTGATATATATCGTGTAATATACAGGATGATTATAAAAAGTCCCACTTTCAGAATGCTATAAAAAAGAACCACTCGTCACAATAAGTTCAAATTTGAAGCGAAGATACTTGAAGGGGAAAACGATACGGCATCAAAGGAAAAAAAAAAAAGCTCCAAAGTGTATTAATAAATGGCTCTGTAAGCGGCATAAAGAAAGTGAATTCGGCTGCCAGTGATATTTTGAATCGAAATGACAATGTATTTGGCAATCAAGCACATTAAACCAACTGTAGTGTTCAATGCGAATATGTCGAGCCAGCTAGGATTCGAACAGGGAATCTCCTAATCAGGCGCGTTATCCGTTGTGCCGCTGTCCCACGTAGGTTTGAATATCTGAAAGATGACTGTAAATGTTTCTTTGCAGTTTAAATAGCGTATATGAGGAGAAACAGATCTCCAGGGAAAAAAGTGATGCGCCGATCAAGATGACTTTTCAAAGGCTGCGTGTTTTATTCACTAATCCTGGCGATCCTAATCATGATGAGATAATAAACTTATCAAAATATTTTAGTGTCGCCGGTCCTTGATAAATCGACAACGTTTAAATTAAATCGGATCGCTTAAAGTAGGGCAAAATCGAGCCCAAAGAGTCAGTTACATACATACAAACATACAGGTGAAATAATAAAAGCGTATTAAAAAGAATACAGAAATGCATTTAAGCGTCTTAACCCGCTTCCAAACGAGTAGTTTTAGCTAACCAATTATAAACGTGTTTGTCTCAATGTGGACAGAACCCCCGGAATGAGTCAACTATCTCTCTTCGATCCAACCAGAATCGGTTTTTCCCACACATGGAAGGGTTTTTCCGATCAGCTGTCACTCGCAGAAAGAGATAACGTGGTTTCTTTCTCACAATCAGATGGTGACACTCGGAACGAGACCTACTCTCTTGTCTGGATGCGCCTAAAAACGAAACACCTGTTACACAAGAAGGGCCGCTCCGTACAATAATAGGTACAAAAATAATGAATACTGTCAGCGTGCATGTTCATTATGCTTGTATTGTTGTACTGTGCGTGTAACAAAGCGCTTATCTTTGATGCGTCTGTTTCTTTCCTTCATCTTCTTTGGGTGGTATTTCTGACCATGCTTTTCTATGTGACTCTGATTCCAATTTATGTCCTGTATCTCCCATCTATATTTATAAGTGGAGTTCTGAGGCATCCTGCATATATAGATATTCCTGAAGATGTGAAATGACTTTCGTTCAGTGAAATACTTAGACGTTTGTTGTTTCTTATCCCACTTGGTAGACAGCAACATCCTGACCAAGTCCAAGAACCCGTGTGGGCTCATGGAAGGAGCGAAGAGAGGGAGGGGGGGCGAAGCGGCAGCTTGTGTTGTGAAGGAGCGCCCGTAGGTAGAAGTCTGACTTGGCTCTGAGTCGTTGTAGATGGAGAGCAGTGCCTTCCGGGAGTACTTTTTACAGGAACCTATCCTGCATTTGTGTATCGTACGGGAGAAAAAGCGGAAAACTCCCACCAGATAGTCCGATTGATGAGGCCAGATGCTGAACATCACACATGACATCCAGTGTCCTCTTTTCAATTCCTACTATTAGTTCTCTCTCTCCCTATATATATCTCGTTCAAATTTTCAGTCGTTACTAAAATGCTTTTTATTCCTTCACTCAAGTTCAAATACATTTTTTTTAACTTGTAGTGGATGGCACTTGATGGTAATACAGTTTTTTCAAATATTAATTCATACATTAAATTTAATTAATTAATTTTAGTTTTTTTTTTAGATTTAAGTTGCATGTATCTAATAATAGATGACTCTAGATGTAAGAGGAAAATTTCAACTTTATTTGTAAAGGACTTTTCTGCAATAGAGTGAAAAAAAGTAGGAATTGACTTTAAAAGTTTTTTTTATATTGCTTGTTTTGAAACAGTGTCTAAAACAAAGCCGACAGCGGACTGAACCTCAGCCCTAGTGCTCACCAGCGGCGAGCATTGCCACGAGTAGGGATTTAGATGTTTAAATAACACCCTGTACTAAAGTCATTTGAATTGCTTAGAGTCAATAAAAAACTTCGTTTACTTACTTTGGCTGATTTATTTTCTGGTTCCAATTTTAATAAGATTTCGAAGTCTACCATCGCTAGATCAAACATTTCAGCTTCCTTATGCGCAATTCCTCTCCGGAAAAGGGCTATTTAAAACAACATTTCATATCTAATAAATTTATATTTCACTCCTCCTATGCTTATTTTGTTAATAAACCTCTTAAAAAATACCTTTTACATTGTTGGGTTCCATGCTCATAACTTCATTACAGTCTAGAACTGCCAGGAGATATTTTTTTAACTTGAGATCTATGAAGAAACTACTTATAATTGCACAATTTATATTTTAAGGAGATAAATTTAGATAAAAAAAAATGGAAATAAGTATTAAAAAAAATTACAAGTTTATAGTGATGTATGGAATTGTTTGTAACATTTATTTTACATCAAGAGATACCATAGATGTAAAAATAATTTATCACTTACACGTTTGGGCCCTGTTGTTAAGAGTTTTTGTGGTTCTGAATGCAGACAGACTGCGCGTGTAATACAAAGCAGCCTCTTCGTAGTCTTGTGCTTTGAATGCCTGCAAGACATTTTAAATGTTTGCATCTGAAATAAGGTGATGATATTGTTTTAGTCCTTATATTCATAATTTCGATACTTCTTACCTCATTACCTTTAATTCTTTCCAGATTTGCAATATGTTCGCGCTCAGCCTGGGATAAGCCTTAAAAAAAAAAAATAATTAAAAAAGATGCACAGTTTTATTTTTAAATTAAAAATAATTATTTTAAAATGCATTATCTATATTTAAATTCTTCTTTATCTAAAATTTGAATACCGATTCTGTTTTTTTAATTTAAAATTCCTTTTTTAAATTTTTATTTTCATATGATAGTATTTTACATTTATGTCACGCACCAATGAGCTGATACCTTAATACTTTTTTTTGTGTGTGTTGAACATCGGCGGGCCTGGTGTTCCATTTTTGCATGCTACTTACAGCTCACCGACACAGCGAGTAGGGGAGAGCATTCTTTCTGAGAGAACTTTTAGAAGTAATTACCATGTATTTCCCCGCTGTATGGGAGAAAACAGGATAATTTCCCCCAGATAGCCGGACTCTCGATGCGAATCGTTTTACACATGCTGTCACAATCACCCTCGAGTCTCCTCATTTCAGAAAGCAATGAATGCAACGAACGCAGTCAAACATTCGAACCTCAGCCCTCCAGTACGTTAACTTCTCCCATTAACAATGGGTTACAAAATGGGCAACACGAAGCATTTAAGAAGCAATATAGAGTTTTTACGTATTAATGTTACTTATTTAGATTATTAAAAACATTTTAAAACTATTGAATGACAATTGTATAATTAAACTTAACAATTGTAAAATTAATTTTATTTATTATTAAAGTAATTTATAAATTATCTACAATTAAAATAACAATTGTAAAATGTTCCGCCTCCAAAACCTTTTTAAATTTAAAAGGGCAGTGTTATCATTTTATTATTTCGAAACGCTATAGGAAAATAATGGTACTGATAATTATTTGCCATTAGGTTGACACATTATTGACTTAATAAAAAATTAGGAATAACATTTGATCTGTAAATGATGCGAAAAATAATTTTATTTTTTATTAAGTCTATAATGTGTCAATTTGAAGATGATGAAACCATTGATACGTAGCGTTACCATTTTAGCGTTTCTTTCAAATAAACGACTATCAAAACGATGTCTGTTGAAAGACTTCCAGAAAAGCATTTGATGATGATATTTAAAAAGTAGTCCAAGAGGATTTACAGGATTATACTTAGTAATTAATGGAGCAAAAGAAATAATGGCAAAATTACAGAATAGGGGCTGTTGAGATTTGGCTTCAAAAATTCTTTTCGCCAAAGTGTGCCAAGAAAAGGGTTACGATTGTAACTTAAGTGAACTGCAAATAGTAAAACAAATCCGGGTTACCACATTTGGCGACTTATCCCTCAATTGGGGTCACAAAAAAAGTTGCCAAATCTTAACGGCCCCTATTTTGAGATAAGACCGAAATAATTTTTGTTAAAAAAATTTCCTGGTAAAGCAATATTTTATTTGCATGAAAATAATTATCATACGAAATGTATTAATTAGTTGTATAAAATTTATGTATTATTACTGTAATATTCATGGATTTTCAAATGATTAGATCCAAAAACAAATTAAATTAAATTGAAATTAAAATATTGCATAATTCATTTTTAATTAACCGAGTTTATAAATTTAAGGCCATCAGCAATCATTAATTAAAAATTAATACCAAACAACCGATCTCATCGCCAATCAAACTCAATACAATAAATCAAATATCTCGGCATCGATTGCGATTCTCTCTCAACTGACAATTATTTTCTTTTTCAGATAATACTTTACTTCCTAGCGCCATTTTCATACTTTGTTTCCTTTGGCATTATCGATAGAATCACGTTTTTTCTTCCGAGCATTTGTTTCTTTTTGGTCTTGATTCCTAACGCTTAATGTTGAGGTCATTGGGAAGATGTTTAACTTTACAATTACAACAATTAACTAAATCATAACTCACCAAAATGTTGTTGTTTTCGTATGCCACGCATTTTGATCTAAATTATTCACCACTAGATATGCAGTGGATTACGCGTTACCCAGGTTGCACCAATGTGGAGGGGGCTGTTACATTACAACCACATTTTATCACCACATTATGGAATGAACACCCTTCAAGGAAGGCATCAGAAGATTTTGAATGATATTTTCTTTCAATGGAAGGATATGGATGGATTCAATCTATGGCTTTCATCGTGCCTATCCATGACAGAAACGTTTCTGTTCGATTTTGGGTTTAGAGTATCAAACACTGCTCCGTTGTGTTAGCTACTATACTAGCAGCTCGTTGTGTCAGGATGGAATACTCTCTTTTTAATAATAATAATCTTTTTATTTACACTATGAATACATACATACACTTGTAAAAACCAAAGCCGGTCCCTGACCGTCTGTTTTTATCTGACGCCTGACGCTTCTAGCGTTCACCTCGTGGTCTCGAGATCTCACCGCAACTGCCACTTACCGCACTGGACCACAGTTACCAGTTATAACCGCGACCTCTCGCGGTTATAATTAAACCTTACAGTTGTTTCGGAAATATAATGCACTATCCAAGAAATAATTTTGACCCTGACTCCACAAAATAAATGACCGGAACGAAATTTTCCGAAAATGATTAACTTTATCTAAAGTGTTAAATATAGTTTGTAGTTAATTATGGTGTTTATGTGATATTTGTGCGCATGTAAATAAAGCTGTGTCTTCTCAAACCTGTGTCTCAACCCAACCACACCAAGATCCAGCTGCACAAACAAACCGACAACACTAAAATGTATATTATTATTACAGCATTATAAAATTAATAATAATAATGTTATTATTATAATAATAATTATAATATTAATTAACAACATTAATTATATTATTACAACAACCCAATAAGATATAGAAGTTTATTTAAATTTTTAAAATTCTAAATCAATATATTACTGAACTTAAATTTTTAAAATTAATTATAAACATTTCAAAAATGTGATCAGAAAAGAGGATAAATCACAACTACTAAAAATGAAATTTACCAGCTACAGAAACAGATTCATCTATTTTGATTGATTCTTCAACGTCTTTACTTTTATCTTCGTCGTCTATTTTCTCCAGCTCCTTCTCAACGTCAAATCTAAATAGACAAAATTTAATTAAATAAATAAATAAAACCAGTAATGCAAAAACTGTGAAATTCCACAACAAATAGTTCTATAGAATTGAAATTATGTAATTACTTATCCCATTCTTTGTAGCTGCGTGGCGAGCGGATTTTATGTTTCGTTTTGTCACTATCTCGTATTTCAGTGACCTGAAAATAATTTAACAAATATTAATAAAAAATAAAAAACTGCAACTGAAGCTTTTATTAGATAAAAATAATAAAAATAATCTGATTTATTTTAGTGACCGATTATGTAGAAAGTTAAACATCTGAGCGTTAGGGGTTGACGGAATACCTTAGCCCCTCAGGGCCTTAAACTCCTATTTTCCGTGGAGTAACATGGATAATAAAGAAAAAACATTGATCAAAGACAAACATGTCAAGTGAAATAGGTACAATCTCCAAAGTAAAAAATTATACAAAAAAATTAAATTCACAATAAGAGTTTACGATATTTATTAATTTTTTTTGAAAATTACTTAAAAGTTTTAAAGAAAATAATTTAATAATTAAATATAATTAAAATAATTAAAAATAATTAAAATAAATTTTTTTGATGTTATGCAATTTAAAATTTTAATTATTAAAAATTAAAACTATTTTTGTTGTAATAAAAATCCTTCCAAAGTAACATTTCTCCCCTATTAAGCAGTTTTGTTTGAATCCGTCTAATTAGGTTGATTGCCAATTTTCTACTCAATCAGCGGGTGAATTATATTATAGATTTTAAAAAATTTCTAACTTTCAAAATTCAAGAATTAAAATTAATTTAGTAAAAGAAAGATATTTTCTAATGGGATGGGGTAAAACCAGCACAAAAGTTATTTATTTTTATGACTATTGTCCAGACAAAGTATTACTCTTAATTTATCCAATGAAAATTAACTAAATTATTGAAAGTATTTTCTATTCCACCAAGGGAATTAAAAATGGTTATAAATTCGTTTAAAATATATAGTATTTTATTATGATTATCAGAATTAAGTATTAAGGAAGTATTAATCTCACTGTGCTGGTTTGCCGTAGTGGAGACCGGTGTTGGTGCTTGATGAGTTAAATATCTATTTTAAAAATGGAAAGGTGAATCTATTGCTTGGTAGGAGTGCTGATCAGATAAATGTGGTGCATATATTTATAGTTATTATGGAATTTTTAAATTTTTTTGATGTTATGAAATTTAAAATTTTAATTATTAAAAATTAAAACTATTTTTGTTGTAATAAAAATCCTTCCAAAGTAACATTTCTCCCCTATTAAGCAGTTTTGTTTGAATCCATCTAATTAGGTTGATTGCCAATTTTCTACTCAATCAGCGGGTGAATTATATTATAGATTTTAAAAATTTTTTCTAACTTTCAAAATTGAGATTAATTAATGGGACTTTAACTTACATAATAATTCATCACTTTGAAATCAACATTAAGAAAGACCAGAAAGGTAAATTATGGTACGCACGACACTAAAGTCATTCTAATTAAGTTATTCTTATTTTTTTCCCCGTCATTTAATTCATTTTTATTTGGAGACAATGAGCTATAAATCTCTTCGCATTTGTTTTTCAAACCCTTCTACTTGTTTACCCTGTTTCAGAGACAGGTGCATGCTTAGATGTCGGAGTCCGTTGAACTCACTGATTTCAGAAACAAGTGGATTCGATTTGAATTTATGCCGCATCCACATTAACGCGCGAAGAATTTGAAAGCCACACATCAAATCATTTTGCTGCAGTTTGAACTTAAATGGCCGACTCGTGGCTCAATGGTAACATGCGGTGCTGGTGAGCATTAGGGCATGGGTCAATCCACTGGCGATTTTATTAAAAACACTGTTTCAAAAAACGAGAAAACCCGGAAAACCCGGCGGGAGTTTTCCGAGTTTTCTCCCCATACGATAGGCAAATGCGGGGTCCTTCTCTCTAAGAAATTCCTCCCGGGAGGCACTACCTTCCTTCTTCCGCGACACGGAGCAGAAGTCAGACTTCTACCTACGGGTGCTCCATCAAAAACAGAAGTTTCTCCCTTCACCCCACCTTCCATGAGGGATACAACAGCAACAACAACATGCATTTAAATCGAAAAGCATGCCATTTTGTTTTACAGCTTTTGGGGAGCAGATTTGCTATTCGTGCTTGTATCGCGTTTTGGTCACGCATCAAAGGATTTACGATTTTCCGAAAGACGACTGGAAGATCATTCGTGAAAAATTATAACAGAGCTTCGATTTGTCGGGCATTTTTTTTTTTTTTTTTGGTAATAAATGTGGTTAACAGGAAAAATTTCAACGGCACATACGAGCGTTTGGCCAAATATTTTAAATCTGTAAACTGCTTTATACAGCATATATAAAAATATCACATCGGTCTAATGGGAGTTTTATTCTTCTTCTATGGCACTCAAAAATTAGGTAGTCACTTGAATGTCCCCGCCCCCTCCCGAACACAATATTCGCCCTTTCTTACCCATTCATGTCGATGGGCTATTAGTCATATTCACAAGTGGGATGCACATAATATTCTCAATTACTTCTATGCACAATTCGTGATCCTGTGTTAAAGTGGAGGGATCAGGTTTCGAATCCGCTGGAGGCGTCTGATGTAGTCTTTGATTTCAGAAATAAGGGGACTCAATGACGATTTAAACAGAGTGCATAAGCGACTCACATTAATTTTCAGGCTTATTGGTGAGAATTTTCTGGGGTTTCTCCCTTATTACACACAAATTCGTAGCTGTTGCATCTAAAAATTCTCTCGCAAGGCACCCTTTACCCGTCATCAACCATCACTGAGCTGTTCGTTGTTTACGTAAGTGGAGCACAAAGGCCCACTGATGTTCAGAAATCAAAAAATGGCATGTGAATAAATGCCAGCTCGAATTTTGTTCATCATAAAATGTTTAATTGGATTCTCTGAAAAAAAAAAGCACGATGATTTGAAAATTTTATTTGCCATTTAATAATCTTACCAATGCACTTTTCATTGATTCTGCGGAATTATTCTGCCCCCTAATTGGAGGAATAGCGCTTGCTGCATTTCCAGGTTTATTTTTGTATGTTTGGTTAGAATACTGTCTTGACCAATCCTAAAAGATACAATGAAAAGAAAATAATTTAGTAAATCATCATAATTGATCAGTTTGAGTGTTAAAGTAAAATAAATATTTTTTCATACTTAACCTTTGTATTTTAAAAAATACTTGTAATTTCTTTCTTTCTTTTTTTTTTTTCTTTGACACATTGAATTATTGCCAAAATAAAATGAATGGAACGCGATTGGAACAAGTTTCCTTCTATTTTCAATGTCAACTACATCAATAATTTGTGATTTATTTATTTGTTTATTTTTATTGCATGAAGTCTTTCAAAAGTTGATTTATAATTAATATGATACTTGTTTTCCTGATGCTTAGAAAACTATTCCAATGCATGTTTTCAATTGTCATATCACTTTACAACCAAATATCTAGCAGTTGTGAGCCACTTTTTCCTACTTCACTTAAAGAAAATAGGAAACAATATTTACAATGTTTGAATGCAACGTAGATCTACCTCCTTGTGGTGCACTCCTGACAACGTCTGATACGGCAAAATGATATACAAACATGGCTCAGTGTGAGTTTCTTTGTATTTATTTTTTATGATATCTGTTGTCCTGCAAGCTTGCCATTGGAAATAAAAAAATAATATTTACAATGCGCTATATTTTCAGTCCTGAAATGGACAATCTAATTAAATCTTTGTGACCAAAAAAGAACTGTTGGAAAAGCTGTTTTTTCACTTTTCTCGTTTACAGAAAATTCAAAATTTACGAGGTTTCCAGAACTTTTTCAATACGTCCAATTTTTCATGTGCGTTCATAACTTTATTCCTATATTCTGTAATATCATGCAATTACTAGGATTGGTTTCAGACAACATACTGTTATTTGTTTTTAGCATTATTAAAATAATTTGATGTTATATCATTACCGATTTTTTAAACGTACATCCCATACATTTGCATGACCATTTACTATAGTATACCTCTTTACAGATCGAGGCTTACGGTCTCTCTGTAGCCCGAAATTTATGACTGATTATTTTAAATTCTTTTAAGAATACACATTTATGATACATGATGCCAACGACAAATTCAAAATTATCTACTTGAGGCCAGACGATCTCAAATAGACGAACTTATTTTCTTATGCACTGCCACGCCATAACTCATCCACAATCGTGTTTAACGAATAGAATAAATTCTTTTTTCAATTTTATCCAAATCATTATAAATTATTAGTTGTAAATTTATTATATTTGCTTCCTTTAGCAAATATAACACTGTTTAAACTTTTCCTTGTATTTTTGGCATTCTTTTTCTCGTTTCTAGTAAATTCGAATATCAGTCAAAAATTTCAGTCTATGAAGACACCCTGAACCTCGACCTGTAAAGAGGTGTATTAAATGGTCGTGCAAATGTATGGAATGCACGTTTAGAAAATCAACAATAATGAACATCAAATTATTTTAATAATGCCAAAAAGAAATGTTAACATGTTGTCTGAAACTATTTCCAGTAATTGTGTGATTTTAGAGAATATAAGAATAAAATTATGAACTTGCATAAAAAATTGTACGCATTGAAAAAGTTCTAGAAACCTCGCAAATTTTGAATTTTTTGTAAATGAGAAAATTAAAAAAAAAAAGAAGAAAAAAAACAAAAAACTTTCAGTTCTTTTTTGGTTACAAAGATTTAATTGGACTGTTCATTCGAGGATATAAAATACAGTGAATTGCAAATATTGCTTTATATTTTTTGTAAGTGAAGTAGGAAAAAGTGGCTCATTCTTTATACTAATGAACGATTTTTTCCTTGCTCCTCGGCTATGATATCTGGCTTATCAAATTATTCTCTGAACTGTTTTTGAACTTATTACTATAGTTTTTGAACTCTTTTGTTAAATATTTGATAATGTAGCTTTCAAATATAGTCCAAGGAAGCTAAAAAACTTGGTCAAGGAAATTAAAAGGACGATTGATCTTAGTTTAAATGTTATGGCACACAATGAAATATTTCTAAATATATATATATTTTGTTGTAATGCAGCTCGTAAACACTTAGACAGCTTGGTCTTGGATGCCTTAATGCAAGCGCTGCACAGACGTTACTCACTTTGCATTACCCAGGGGGCGAGTGTCACTTGAAGATAAGCCACGGACGCAGAGTAACAATGCCCCCGCAACGCTCTACGATCCTATTTGGACCGGTACCTATGGTTTAAAGTGGATTCCGAACCACTATACACATCCACGGCACCGCCGGGACTCGAACCCGAAACCTGTGGTACTGAGTACCAGAGCGCTAGCCACTCGGCCATTCAGGCCCATTTCTAAATATATAGTTCCTAGGTGATATAATGGATAACGATGGAAGTGATCTCACTTAAAAATTTTATATTCCCGACTCGTGATCTAATGGTAATGTGTGCAGCTGGCATGCAAGAGGGATCAGGCTCGTATCCGTTGGCGGTCACTGCTTTCAGAAACGAAACGATTCTAAGCCGAGTGTGACAACATGTGTAAAGCGTTTGCACTGCCCTTCTGAATGTTTGGAAGGCAATGCCCTCCCTTCATCACCCGTCGGTGGGCTGTTTGCCTAACTATGAAACACGAGGTCCACGGATATTCATTCAACAACAACAATAAAAAAAAAGATGTGAGATTGAATCGTGAATCTCATATTCTTCATATAATTATTTTTTTTACTGATAATTGAAAAGTATTTCGGGAATAATATTGTTTATGTAGTTTTAGTGGATATTCATTTAAGATAAAACAAGTAATATATAAAAAAAAAATTTTAAGTCAATTCCTACTTTTTTTCACTCTATTGCAAAAAGTCCTTTATAAATCATTTTCATTCATTTTTAAGTTTATCTGGTGCCATCTATTGGTAGATATATGCAACTTAAATCTAAAAATAAAACTAAAATTAATGAATTAAATTTAATTACTGAATTAATATTTGAAAAAACTGTATTACCATTAAGTGTCATCCACTGCAAGTTAAAAAAAAATGTATTTGAACTTGAGTGGATGAATAAAAAGTGTTTTATGAAAGATTGAAAATTTGAACAAGATATATATAGGGAGAGTGTGAGCTAATAGAAAGAATTGAAAAAATAAATTGATGTTCGTATAAAAAAAATTAGCAATTTAAATTGACTTACGTCTAAATCTGCCTTAAGATTTTTCCTTTCCTCCTCTGAAATGTCGTCATAACTCAAGATACCTTTTGCTAATTGCAGTTGTGGGTTGCTGGGATCCAAATCTTTCAATTTATTTTCACAAAACTGTGTTAAATGAGGATATATTCCTTCTTCACCACTCCTGAAAAAGAAAAGGACATTATTATCAGTGAACATGGCATTGTCTTTTTATGGGTTTTGCAAAAGCGTAACAAATGAAAAGAACATGTTTGTTTATTCAAACATGTTCATGTTTGAGTAAACAAAAAAAAAATGTCTTTAAAATCAACAGTAAACTGTTGCTTGGTTTCTGGAATGAATAATTATCTATTGATGAGTTGATGAATTACAATATGTATGACCTTGATATGATCCTAATATGAAGTTAGTATCTTGAAAAAACAAATGAAGAGTTGTCATTCACGCAGAAATTTATATGGTATTCGATTTGTATAAATTCTTAGGAAGCACATTTTATAATAGCTATTGTATGCGAATATCAAGTCAAGTGCATTGCATCTTATTTTCAATTATTAGGCTCCTCTAATGGATGTTTGGCTTGCCGCTCTACTGTCATTTTGTGCACACTTTGGACTAATTAGACCGGGACCTACAGTTTAACTTTGATTCCAAACCACTTACAAACATCCATGCCAGTATCAGGATTCGCACCTGAAGCTTGTGGTACCAAAGGCCAGAGCGCTAGCCAATTGCCCACCAGACCGCCCTCTAATGGAGAGAGAGTGTCTTTCTGAGATTCAAAACATGATTGGCGTGTAATATGAATCAAAGATATTAATTGCACATTTTTAGAAGTGACATTTATTTTGGGAATAGTTGTTTAAAATTATTTTTATCACACATGAACATGATATTGTTTTAGTATGAGCTCTGGGCCGTTTACAACATGCTTTACTTAATGCAAAATACAATCAGTCGAATGACATGGAATTTGACTAGTCTTATAATCGCTAATAACAAATTTACTGAAAAATTCTGTTTAATTTTTGTAGCGTACATACATATTTTCCCCTGTACTTTTAATAATATAAGGTCTCAGGTTAAAAAAAAAACCAAAAACAAATTTGTCTTGTTTGATTTTGATATTCTTTTCAAAATATTAAGTATATAAATTATTGATATAAATATCTTCAGACTCATTTAAAATTTATATTTTTTTATAAACAGTTTCTATATCATTGACATTTATAGAATGAATTCCCAACTCATCAGAGACGCAAGAGTTGCTAATTTTTTTATTATTTACATTACATGAACATTTTCCACTAATGTTAATTTGCATAGTAATTTTCAGTTAGCTCAAAATTGTTTTCAACGATTAATTTATTTACATCCAATTATATAAAGCATTTAATGTAGGATTTGTTTATTGCTAACTGATGTGGCTAGCATTTTTGCCCAACTAACTAATTTTTGCCAACTTGAAATTTTTACAGTATTTTACACTTTAGTAAATTCTGTATATAATTTCGTCACTATTAATTAATCATTACCAGAATGTGCGAAAAGAAAAATATTTCTTATACAGCTTAAGTTTTATAATATAAAAATAAATGGACATCAGTCATTAAATAAATCGAAAAAAAAATATAGATTAAATCCAAACAAGAAAAAAGTTAAACAAATAAAACCATCAATAAACAAAGATATTACATGTGAATTAAGAAATCCGAATAAGAGCATTAAACGATTTGTAGCATGATATCGAAACATGAAATGTTCATTTACGGTTTTTAACATCTGAGCGAATTATTAGCAATCATTTACGGTCTTTATCATTTTCGAATTGACTTAAAAAAAAAAATAATAATAATAATAAAAATAAAATAAAGTAGAATAATAAAAATTAAAAATAAATAAGTTAATAAATAAAACGATTTTATAAATGCAATTAATACTAATCTGGCTTCAGTAAATATAAAAAATATCAAAGGAGATTAAAATTTGGAATTTAGTACAGTTTCAGGAAAAAAAAAAGGTGCAATACAGCCAATAATTTTCAATTTCTTAAAAACAGCTAAATATTGATAGTGTTATAAGCAGGAATTATTGTAAAATATTGGTTAAAATTCATTGTTACAGTATTAAATTCGTTTTAAAAAATTCAGCTTTGGTTTAATTAAAAAAGAGCTAACAAGAAAATTAAAAAAAAAAAAAAAATAAATAAATAAATAAATAAATTTTTGTTCAAGAAAAATCGTTGCAGTATTATTACCAAAGTTTTTTGAATGCTGTTTTCGTATATACGTACCAGTGAAATGTATTTAATGTTTTTTTACTTCATTAAAGAAATTATTTCTTCTCATAAATTCATTCAAAATATTATTTAACAGTATTATGATACTTCCATTTTGTTAAATTGCAAATTCCATTTATTAAACAATATTTCTATTGAAATTTTTAATAATTTTTGACACTATATATGCAAACGATATATATTTTCATTTAAAACTATATTTGCCATATCTTGATATTCATAAGATTTGAGAGTATGGAATGCAAATAAAAAGATTTAAAAACATAATTTTATGAAAAAAATTTTTTTTTTTGTTTTAGTAACGAAAACAAAAATATAATATATTTAAAAATTGTTTTTCCATCCATATACAATAATAAAAAAAAAAATTCTATTTTGAAGTTTTTACACATTGACAAAATCCAAATGACATTCATTGTATAAGTTAAATATTAGAATCTAATATAACTATTTTTTACTATTATAATATATAAAAATATTACCTTAGAACTTTCAAAATCCTCTCAAGCTGTTTTATAGAATAACAATTTTCGATGTATTTGTAATCTAACTGATCGATAGTTAAATTAAATTTTTCTAACAAAGATTTTTGTGAATTTGAAAGAACCATTTCTCACAAATAACTAAAAAGTTTTAATAATTTTTCAAACAATAGAACGACTCTCTGTTTTGTTTTCATATATAGAAATAAGCGTTCTAATAAAACCAGACCGAGTTGATAGCAAACTTTTGTTGCTATGACAACGAGTCAGTGCATCGTGCACGCAAAATTATAACAAAATTTCATTCTAAATGGACCGCTATTTTTTCCCCTCCTCGATAGTTTTGTAATTGAAATATTTTAGAATTCTAACTTTCTTAAAGAAAATATCGATTCATAAATAAATATGTGATTATTTATAAATTAAATTATTTGTTCTATTTAGTTTGAAATTTTACAGTTTTATTTAATTTACAAATATGTTTATCATAAGATGGCTGCAAAAGAATCGTTCACAAACCAACACCTACAATAGGTGTTATTAGCTACACATAATTTTTTTAAGTTGTTTGTTCATGCCTGTTGAAATTTTTTTTTTCACCTCAAGTTTCCATGGTTTTTTTTGTTTTTTTTTGTAAATTCTTGATATAAATTAATTCAAACATTTTTTCTTATAGAGATGTGGCATTCATTATTTTGAAAAGGAATTCATTTCAAATAACGTTTATTCGTAGACGAATATTTTTTAAACTATTCAGGATTTTCAAAATCTGAATTTGGATTTTTTCGGATTCGGATTTTAAATATCTATTAATTAAGCAGAAATACTCAAAATGTATCAGACAGAAATTATCTAAAGTAACAATGCTAATAATTTTTTAGCTGTTCAAATTTGAAGGGGAAAAAGAAAAGAAATTGGAAAGATTAGATAATAAATAGCAATATATTCCGATAAATTTAAATTTTATAATTTTATGTTCAACAGAATGAATCATATTATTCAATTCTTATGTAATAAATAACAAATGCTTTGTATTAAAATTTTGGAAATTCAATTTTGAACTAAAGATTTTTTTTTAACAAAACTATTCCTGTTCAATATTTCTAGCTTGTTTCATGAGAATTTTAAATAACCGTTCTTACTATTCAATACAGAAATTTTGTTGCATTACATTTTATAATATTTTGTGAAATTACACTATGTTGCAATAATTAAGTACTATGTTGCAATAAAATTTTAGACACCTGATAACTTTTAATTAAAAATGATAAAAAAAAATATAATAAGTAAATAAATAAAAGTATATATAGAAATAATAAAAATTTAATCGGCTCGGCTACTATGCGGATTACCCAGAAAATTGAAAATTTAATTTAAGGACAAAAAACATAATAGCGATCTTAAACAAACAAAGAAATAAAAAGTATCAATAAATCATATCGTCCAAAACTGAAAAAAGAAAACAGGTTAAAAAAAAAATAACTATATTTCCAAACGATTTTATATAAAAGAACTTGAAAGAAATTGATATAAACCAATAAGAATAGCTTGAAATAAATTTTAAAAAATATAAACCAATAAGAAAAGTGATCAAGGAAACGAAAATCCCGCTACTCAAATAATACCCGTAATTTTATGGATAATAAATGTAAACTATTTGTCATTGTGAATGACAATAGATGGCGCCACGACCAAGAGGCTCTGCCATAACTCCTCCTCCTGTAACTCCATATAAGGCGAATGCTTATACGGGGATGAAAAATGTAACAGCAAGGGCAGAAGAAGGAACGCGAGTGTGGTTGGCGGGCAGTTGCTCGAATACGTATTGTTGGAATGTGAATAAATACTTTTTATATCAACTGAAAGTGTGTGAATTTATGGGAACAGAAAAGGAAGACAACATAAACTAGAAATAATAGTAGAATAGAAGTAGATCTTCACTAAATATTAAAACTGACTTTTTATTTATTAAACTTTAAACTTAAAACAATATTAGAACTGTCTTATATAAAATTTTTATAAAACTATCTTTTAAACTTTTTTTTTTTTTTTTTTTTTGTATAACAGCTTTGGGGAAATTCTTCAGGATTTCTTCCATACAATAAGTAAATGAGGGGAACTACTACCCCTAAAAATCCTACAAGTATTCTCCCTTCATAGCACTTCGATGGTTATTTATGGTATTTATAAGTGAAGCATAAGGTCCATCAATGTTAAAAATAAATAAATAAATGAATAAATAAATAATGTAGATGTTTATATTATTTATTGAGTAATTTTCTTTAGATGATTGGTTTTATTTATTCTCCTAATAAACTTTCGAAAACTCTCACTCTCTGTCTCAAAAAATTTAAATAATCTGTGAAAAACAAGTCATTATTAACCATACAATATATGGGAATGCGTGCGCAGAAGATCTACCTCCCCGTGGTGCACCTGGTATCACTTTTTAGTGGCTAAAAGGTCTGCAACTTGGCATTTTTGTTAGATTAATGAAGTCTCTTTCAGCATGTTTTGTTGTATTTGTTGTATTATTTTGTTGTTGTTGTATGTTGTATGTTTTTTTTCTCATTGTTCTTTTTTTGCTGTAACTGTTCATAATCTTCCATTGGAAATAAATAAAAAAAAAAAAAATATGGGAATTGCTTTGAGGAGAGAGTCAGCGATGTCCTAGACAACTGGTTATTTATTTTACTGGTTTATTTATTTATTTTTTTAAATTTATTTCGCAAATTATTCTTATTAATTTAAATTACTTTGCCGTGCCTTTTTATTAAATTTCATTTGAGTGCTTTTTTAATAAAATCATTTGGAATTCTTTAGTTTTTTTTTAAAATTTATTATTTTTTAAAATTTCTTTCACGTGATTTTATAACATAGTTTGAAATCCTCTAGTTTTTTCATTTTTTAAATTTCTTTTATGTGCTTTGTTATAAAATTGTTTGAAATTGTATTGTTTTTAAAAATGTTCTTATTTAATCTATTTTCGGTTTTGAACGATAATTGATGAACATAATTTATTACCTGAATATGATTTATTGATACGTTTTCTTACTTTGTTTAAGATTGTTGTTAAGTGTTTTGTTCTTACATTAACTTCTAAATTTTATGGGTAACCTGTATATCGGCCCAGCCGATTAAATGTTTTTTATTTTTAAAAAAAAAAATTTTCTTCGAAGAATCTATTATTGGGCAAAATCTTATAAGAAACACTTTCCAGAAATAATCGTTTGAGTCATCAAAAAAATAACATTTTAGTCATCGGGTTTTGTAACATTTCAAAATTGTCTTCTAAACTATGATAGGGATGAAAAACGAACAATTCAAAGTCCACAATGGACATCATATATTAAATGTCGGTTTAGTTTATGGTGTTAAATACTTACATACTGCTTAATGCTTACATGCTGTATATCAGTTTCGTGGAAATTTTTTTCTAAAAGTTTATATTTCAAAATAAATTCCTTTTAATTTTAAAATTTTTTATAAAAGTTCTGAAAAAATTGAATTTAGTCATCAATATGTTATTGTTTATCAAGACCTTTAATGTATATCAAGATAACCCAATGATGGTCAATGAAAGAATGGCATTACTCGCCTGATGGTCTTTTATGTGCATCTATCCCATTTGCTTGTTATAAGACTTATATATGTTGTCAAAATCGTCATTCAGTCTTCCCGTTTCTGAAAATAATGCCTACAACAGATGGCACCAACGGATATGAACTATAGTTTTCCTGCACGCTATGTTGTCCATGTTATCACTGGATCTCAAGTCTGAATATTGAATCTATCTAGTAAAAAATAAAAATTTTTGTTTATTCAGTAAATTGCGACCAATATCAAATCAAATATCAGAGAGGAAAAATTTTTACATTATACATGACTTAGAAAAGGATTCGCTTAGAATTCTATGTATTTCACACAATACAATTTATATCAATTTAACACTGGATGATACAGAATCATTATATTAATATTAGAATTATTATTATATAGAATCCATATATTGTTTAATAATGCTATCGGAAAAGGAAAAATCTTTAAATCATTTTCTGGAAGAGGATAGAAATAGTCGCCGTAACATCTCTTATTTTTTAAATACACAGCTCAATTCGCACATAGGTTTAGTATGATTTGCCACTCTATGATCATTTTCAACATACGAGGGCTAAACAAATCGGAACAACTAACAAACACCATGTCAAACCAGGATTCGAACTTGAAGTCTGTGGTATTAAAGGCCTGGTGGTCAAGTGACTAGCAGCATGCACATGGAAGGAAAATTGATTAGTATAAGAGAAGCTCACTATTTGAAGTCATTTCCTTTTAGTCTAATTACGGATAACATGGAACTGTAAACATCCGGTTTAATGGCGAAAACGGAATAATTGATTTGTTAGGGGTGCTAGTCAGATTGACGCTGCGTAACGCTGCTTTGAAAGAAAAAGTATATTAGTTTGGAATTTTTTTTTCATCTAGGTTTTCTTTTAACGTAATATAGTCTAAAATTTTAGTGATTAAAAATTAAATTTTTTTTATTACAATAAAAAGCTTTCCTAAACAACATTTTCTTTATGATGTCATACTTTATGAATCTGCTCGACTTAGCCGCTTGCCAATTTCCGATGCAATCGGTGGTTGCAATATGCATGCTTTTCGTATCTAAGTTTATACACTCTAGCTTTACTTCACGTCTAAAGCATGTTAATAATTAATTTTAAAAGAATAAGGGATACGTGTAACTGCATTCTAATCTTGAAAGAAAAAAATGTACAGAACATTTACAAGAATATAAAGTATAAAAAATTAGATGTATTAGCTTTCGAGGATAACTTACATATCGAATTGAATTATCTGTGGATCTCATGTATTTCTTATATATCTCATGAATCGCCCACTGACTAATGATGATGGAAGGACAGTGTCTTCCGAGATGTAAAATAGAGGCACTTATAGCTAAAAGACTTGTCGTATGGGAGACACGGACAACTCATACCAGGCAGTCTGACAATCAATGAGAGATGTTTGTACACATATTGTTACAATGGTCATCGAGACTCCTCGTTTTTAAAAGTACTGACTACAGTAATGACGCCAGCGGATTCTTATCATCGCTTTCTTGCAGTTCGACTGCTCATGTTACCACAGGGCCACGAGTCAGTAATAATCAATGGTTGAGGCCGTTTTTTTCTCAGAAAAATTTATTATTAAAACAATTCAATCCATTTGCTTCACTTCTATTGTTTCAAGAAGAGAATATTCGAATAATTTATTATACAATTATACTAAAAATTAAATAAAGAACATCTAGCCATTTCAAATGATTTATTCAATTTTTTACAATTATTTGATCTTTAATTACAAGAAAAAATTTTAAGGCTATCCATTTTAATAGATTAGTCAGAATAATTAAAAAATTACTAATAGTTGACAATTTTTAGATCCTTGGAATGGCTTGGTAAATAGGCGACGAGAAGCTTGTTTGAAAATCGACTAGAGATACCGAACAAAAGTATACCATTAATGGGCATGATAAATCTTTTCGTTGATATTTCAGAATGAGGAAAGAAGTGTGGCGATCCCGCCAGATTCACTCATAGAAGTGCTTTTTTATATTGCCGTGACACTTAAAAGTACACCCTCTCTTGGGTGGTAACCCATCTTCCACTATGAGTCTACTCTTGATTGCTGATTCATTTTCATCATCATCAAAGAACTGAAAAAACATATCAAATAGATATCAGAATAATTGGAGAATATTGAATGTGACAACATAGTTATGGGAAAATTGAAATCGTGATACTTTACTTATCAGTGAAAACTTTCCGAAGAATATGCTTATATGTGATTTTAGATTTTGTGAACCCAAGATCTGCTATTCATTCAAAAGAAAAGGATAATTCTTACAGACTCAGTTTGTTTTAAAATAACGTTTGAATATATTATTTTATTTTATTATTATTATTTTTTTCTTTCTAATTCTAAATCCTTTGAGGGTTTCAGTGTAGAAAATAAATTGAAGTGAAAAGATTATCCGGCAAGTTAGAGGGAAAAAAAACATAAAAAAAGATCGAAACCATGATTGGTTCTGTTCTGATCATTTATTCTGATCAAAATCTTAATTCAGATCTACTCAAGTAATTTATAATCTTCTGTTATCTTGGCCTCTAACTAATTGAGAATTCAAGTTATTGAAATTTTGTGCTTTATATTTTGTAAGAATTTAATTAAAAATATTTTCAATATTTCATCCATCAAATTTGGCAAGTATGTTGTTACAAACATCTGTTGTTATGCAACAAAAGTTTCATTTAATGTTTCTGTGATGATATTTCTAAATTATTTTGGCCATGTGTATTAAAAAAATGCCGTATTCATTCTTTAAAATCGTAAAATAACAATATTTTCTCTGATCGTTAAAGTTATATGTCAAGCATTTCAAATTTAAAAAAAATGTGTTTTTTGATTAGAATATAAAGTACATTTTTTTAAATTTATAAACCAACATGGTATTCTGCTTATTTAATGGGTTTTTATTCAAAATATTATCCATGTGTACAATGAATAATAAATATGAACTACAAATAATTTATATTGTTTTTAAATTCCTAAAATAAATTAAGTTGTTTTAGAGAAGGAAAAAAGGAAAGTAACTTTATGAGGAATTTCCTTATTGTAGAGTTCAAATGTGTGTGTGTTTTTTTAGTAAATGAAATTTATTAGAAAAATTTTATAAAAAAATCCCAATATTACCAAATATTACCATTTTTTATAATGAAATGAAATTTAATAATTTATTTTTATCAAAATAAAATAATAAAAAGTTCATTTTAATTCAGGCGATAGGTAATAACAATTTCATTTTATTTGAAATTCATTTTAATCAAAATAAAGTAATAGAAAGTTAATTTAATAACAAGTTAAAATAATTAATTGGACAATTTTAGGTTTATATATGCACTATCAAATTTATGATGCAGAAAATGTATTGAAAAAAAATTAATTTTGAAAATTTTTTTACTCAATTTTTATTAAATAAAATTCTACAGAAGAAAAGATGGCTGAGATTCCATATTCTCCAGCTAATGATTTACAATTTCTACATCAAGATTTTGTGACAATCCTTAATGTACCGACACACATTGTTACCTGTGGACGTTGGTTAGAGGAACCATTACCTGATAACGATTCAGGCCGTTATCTCATCATATTTATACCTGGTATGTCTGTTTTTATTTTTAAATATTTATTTGTAAGTATTAATTTCCATTTTTTTATAATTTTCATACATAATGTGTACAAAACATAATTATGCACATGTAGGAGATAAAAATATTTATGTTTCTTAAAGTCAATTGATTAATAAAAGAAGTGCTAAATCATTGAATAAAATCTCAATCAAGGTAATTACAATTTTCACATTGATTTGTATATGTTATTTTAACAGATTTGCATAAAATATTTATGTTAAGAAAAAAGAACATGACTTCCATGACATCATTGTAATTTTTTATATCTTTAGTCATTGCTTAACTTGGTTTTATTTCTCTTTTAATTATACATATTATACTTCAAATAATTTCAATTCAATTCAGTTTTTCTTATCCAAACATGCAAAAATATCATATTTTTAATTTTTACACCCATGTTTAGTAATGAGAAATTTTTCTGTTAAATTCAATTTGTTGAAAGTGTATTAGTCACTATATGCTCTATATTTTAATAAGCAGTTCTAAATTCACAAATTAAATATTTTGTTAAGTGTCTAATTATTAGTTAATTAACAAGATTTCCAATCTCCTAACTACTTTTCTCGTTTATGCTCTCTTTTCTTATTTAATTTAATTTATGAGCTACTAAGTATTTATTTTATTAAGAGCAGGTAACAACAGGTCACCTGGCTATTGAAGCTTAACCAATTTGTATTAATATTTTTGTGTGATTGTCCATTTTGTTTTCTATTTTGCAAGTATTTTGTAATATCAATAATAACTGTAAGTGCAAATGCTTTTTTTTAATGAAAAATGAAAATACACATTTAGAAGAAATAAATACTTAGTTTAAAAGTAATTTAGTTGAATTTGAATCATAAAGTATATATTCGCTTTTTTATTTTACCTTCTCTTATTGTAGATTAACACGGAGATCCTTGGCCGCGAGCGGCCACTAGCTCCTTCACTGTAAAATGCTGAAACATAGCGGTGGTCTCATGCCCTTTGAGTTAATAAGAAAAATAGATAATTAAATGCCCTTTTTTAAAAAAGATTTATTTATTTGATAAAATTATAAAATGAAAAATAACAAAAATTTCAAAAGTGTAGATGTTGATGAAATCAGTTGCATGTAATAAAAAAATAAATAAATAAATAAAACAGAATGAGCAAAGGTCAAGTTAAGAGAAAAATTAGCTTAGGAGAAAAGCGAACTGTTTTCATCTAGGCTGTTGTAAGGAATTAATTTAAAATATTTAGAACAGTGCGAGGTCTTTTGCTATGTTTGCGGGAAGTAATATCATAATCGTAATTTTGTAGTATATTTAAAACAGGGTTATTGATGTTTCGCATATCATTATAGAATTGAGTAGAAATTTTGTGAACAAATTGTCTTAAACTTGGAATTGAGAGAGCTTGTCTAATATCGTCGTAACGAAAGAACCAGGGTGAATTCGTTAACATTCTGAGAGTTTTGTTCTCAAGCCTTTGAATAATTTCAAAATTTGTATGTGCAACAGAACCTCAAACTGGACTTATTTTACCTTGAGAACTTTTATAAAATCATGTTATTAAGAAATTGATATCAATTTCCAATAACATGATTTTCATGTTTAATTAAATTTGATATGGAAATCAAGAAATCATGACTTTAAATGAATTTCTTAATAACATGTTTTTCATATTTAAATTTTTCTTCCAAATTTTTTAAACATTTAATGAAATTTTTAAGAAATACATTAACTTTTAAATATATATATATGTATTTTAATTTTATAATTTAAATTAAAAAAAATGTTTGGTTTAACTATTTAATTTATTTTTTCAATACAGGAAATCCAGGAGCTTTGGAATATTATATTGAGTTTTTTAAAGCTTTGTATGAAGGTCTTCAAAGAACCATTCCTATATGGGGTATATCTCATGCTGGACATGTGAGTGCACCTCCTGGTTGTACTGTGCCAAAACTTCAAGGTGATTTTTTTAAAAACTTTGCCAGTTATTTTCATCAAAATTTATGCAACATCTTAGTTCAGATATGATGGTGCATTAAATATTCATGATTCATCATATAAAATTGGAAAAAAATATTTATTAATGGAATATTAATCCATAAGTTTCTAAAATTGGTACACAAGCAAAATTTTAAATTGTGCGTTTCCCTTTATTATCTATGTGACATTAAAAAAACATTCAATATTATTCTTTATCAACAATTTGCTGCCATACCAAAGGGTTTTTTGGAAACTGATACAAATAAAAAAAAAAACATTAAAAATATAGAAATATTGTATTTTACAACTATTTATGCTATATTTTGGGCAGTAAAAGGGAAGCAATCAGAATTATTATTTATTAAAAAATCAGTATTGTAAGGACCTGTTACTAACTTAATTATAGTAGCAATTGAAAATTAAATTTTTTCTATAAATTAATTAATACAATTTTTCTATTTGTTTACCAGAAAATGTATAATATATTAAATTTGACTTTTTTATAATATCATTCATTGAAATCATGTTGGCTAATAATTCAGTTTTCAATAGGCTTGTGCAAATATTAACATAATTAGTTTAGTTGATAGGAATTAGAGGTCAGCTCCAGTTTATGAAATGAATTAATGGTTACTTTTATCAGTTGTATTTGACCTCATTACTAGATGGTGATAGGAGTCAGCTATTTTTTTTTTTTTTTGTCAACATAGTTGAATTCATCTCTTTGTGTAAAGAACGTTTTATAGCTGTTGATTTCAGCAGTTATTTAACAGTGCTTCACAGCCTCAGCACTAGGTAGAGTTTGGAGTTGCACAAAATTTAACACCGATTCAACTGGTGTGGTAGCAGAAGTTTGATATCAACAATTGATTTCAACCCTTGATTTCATGGCTGGGCTATTTTTTAACCATATAAATTTAGCTTATTTAAAACTAAACCATTCTTATTGAACATTCCTATTGCTTGATAGTTACTATTTTATATTTTTAAATTACTTTTGCTTGATAAAGTTATAGATACCTATTACAGTGGATATTTTGCAAATGAGATTGTTATAATATCTTGAAAACATAATTGGTTGTGATGATATCATATAATGCATATAAAATAAGATATGTAATACACATGTTTTTTTAAATTTTAATTTGTCCATTTTATTAAATTTTTTAACAAAACTTGCCAAACTAAATAATGTTAACTGAAACTAAGGAATGATTAATCTTGTTTGTTTGTAATGTTAAGAAATGTTAGACAAAAAAATTTCTAAAAGTATTATTTTTAGCTAAAATATATTTTATAGATAAATCAATAGATTATCAATGTATATATTTATAATTACCATATTTTAAAAATTATATTTAAGAAAAAAGTAATTAATATTTAAGTATTCAAAAATTCATATATTCAAAACCATATTTGTTTTATCTTTTTTTAAAGAATTTTTATTGTATTTTTATAATTATAAATAAATATTTTATTTAATCAATCAACATATTCATTGTGGTTAAAAATTTTTAACAAGTCTTTTCTAAAAATGAAATATCTTTTATATATATTAATATAAAATTTTAAAAAAAGAAACCAAACCAAACTTATACTTTTTTCTTTTTTTAGAAAATGGAAATTTATATTCATTAGAAGGTCAAATCCATCACAAAATGGCATTTATCAATACTTATGTTCCTCGTGATCGTAGAATTATTCTT
Organism: Caerostris darwini; assembly: GCA_021605075.1. Lineage (NCBI taxonomy): Eukaryota > Metazoa > Arthropoda > Arachnida > Araneae > Araneidae > Caerostris > Caerostris darwini. The sequence goes on from BPLQ01003398.1 coordinate 636,361, forward strand.
ATGGGCCATTCAATTGGATGTTATATTGTACTTGAACTTCTGAAACGATTACCCCATATACAGGTATTTTTTAAAGCAGGTTTAGTTTTGTAAAACTATTAAATTCTATTTATTAAAAGAGTGATAAATAAGAAACATATATAAAAGATGTTTTCTCTGGTGAAAAAAAAATTGCACTTTTAAACTAAGCTATGATGTTATATTTTCAATTGATTTACTGAAATAATTTATGGTATTTGCATGTACTTCATAATAATACATATTTATTGTCATTTCAATATTTAGTATCAGCATATTGAATTAAAAAAATTGCTATTGAATATAGGTATTTCAAAGTGAAAAGAATATTTTTATTAATTATCTGTCAATTGCCACTATTTTTTTATCGCATTAATTTGGAATGTTGCATTTGAAATGGATTCAAAGTTGTTTGAAAGTTAATTATTGAAATGGATTCAAAGTTCAGCCAATAGTCACACATTATTTATTTTTTATTTTATTTATTACTATAATTTTATATTGTTATACTTCTTGCCATGTGTATAAAAATAATAATTGCAAACACAATTGGAATTTTTTTATTTCCATTTAGACAGTCTTTTGAAGGCTTCCAAAACTCCTAAAATATGATGAATTTAAAATGAACAAAGACATGACTCAAAATTGTACAGCAAATGTTAATCTCTTAATTAATTTAAAAATGATAGGTTCTATAGTTTGCTAATAGATTGTGGTGTAGTATATAATTTAAACCACCAAAAAACAGTTTTTTTTTTTTATGTACAGTTATTTCTATATTGAAGTAATTCTGCATAAAATTAAAACTTCTGGGATTCACTTTTCCAATGCTGAATTGAGTTACAAACAGGTGAAGGAATCTCTTTGATGTAGACCTTTTTCTGATATAAAAGGTTCAGAAAAATAATTTTGAATTTTAATTCTACATTTCACTTTGCCAAGTGTAGCTCTAGTTAAGTTAATAAGCTTGGTGAGGATTCCAAACTCTGTCATTGTTTCAAATAGTTTGTCTCTCCTTAATACTGTCATATGCCACCTTGGAGTCTATAGGTGGTAAGTTTTAATACCATATTCTTTAGTTTTTTCAAGGTTTTGCATTAAAGCATGAATTTGGTCTATGGTAGATCTTGGAGATCTAAATCCACTTTGGTTATTTTTAATCATCTTATCAACAAAGAGGAGTAGTCTTGTATAAGTAAATTAAAGAATATTTTTATGCTGTATTCAGAAGTATAGTACCCCTATATTTATGGCAATCAAATTTTTCTCCTTTTTTAAGAATAGGGCTAATGAAGCCTTCTCCCAATTCAATGAGTATTTTCTCCATAATCCAGGTATTAATCATAATTTTATGAATAGCCTTAATAAAACTTAGGCTCATCTACCTTCAGTAGTTCTGAAGGTATACAGTCAGAGGCAGCCAATCTATGAAATTTAAATTTCTTAGTAGCCAAATTCACTTCGCTTATAGTAAAGATGGCAGGGAATCATTTCCCACATACAGGAAAATATTAGGTTCTTCCAAGATTCCAGTTGAATTGTCAGTTTCTTCTCTCCCTTCAAGCAGATCCCAGAAATATCTTTTCTATATGTTCAAAACCTCATATTATTCACCCACAAATTCTCCATTCTTACCTCTACATGAGCTAGTTCTTTTTTAAATCATTTTCTTATCTTATTGATCAGTTTATAGAACCTCCTAGATTCCCTCTGGTCATTCAGATTTTTTTAGCATTTCCTCTTGAAATATTCTTTTTTTTTCTTATGTTGTTTCGTTTCCATTTTTTCATGTCTTTTTTTCATAGTTTCTAGCTCAGTGTTTCGTATTATCAACCTGTAAGCCTTATTCTTGTTTTCAGTCTCTTCTTTTTACTCAATGCCAAACTAATCGTTTTCGTGTGTCAGATTTCAGTCTTGGGAGTGCTTCAAATGGCAACTTTAATAATATTTCTGTTACAGAATGCTGACTAACATCATAATTTTGACTTAGAGCTAAAGTTCTTTTTCTATGAACAGAATTCTTACGTATTTTATATCTGACCTTGGACAAGACAAGCATATGGTCGATATCAACATTCGCACCTCTATATCTTTCACATCTATCACATTACTAATACTGTATTACTACGGAATACACCAGTATAATTGTGTACGTCTCTATGTGGAATGCCATAATGCAATAAGCATATTTTGTGAGACAGCAAATTCAAATAGTCTTTTTCAATTTCTACTAGTTTTAGCATGAAGACTCTCACCAGCTTCATAGCATCCAATATATTGTTCTCTTCCAGTCGTAGCATTAAAATCTCCAACAATAAACTTCATGTCTTGTGCAGGGCAAAGGTTGAACTTTTTCGCAAGTAAATCTTAAAAGCTCTCCTGCCCTTCTTCTGTAAATGTGTGCATGAAAATCAAATAGTGTTTCCCTCTTAGTCTTAACTTACGAAGCCTCATACTAATGGCTTGAAAATCCAAAACTATGTTTCTTAGACTTTTACTCACAATGAACCCCACAAAAAATTGGTGAGTCTTGTCTTGACGGCTATAATAAATCCTGCATTCCTTTTTATCTATAATGTCATTTCCTGTATTGTGAAGACATCAATATCATAACTATTAAATTCATAAATGAAGTTCTTCAGTGCACCTTCTTTATATAGGGTGCGAACATTCCAAGTACCAATTCTCAAATCTTTTTCCTTTCTGTCTGGGTAGAATCAAGTCTGTTTTTACTCTTTATTGAGATTTCTGAATTGAGGTATATTTACAGGTCTAGTTAAGTGGTCTTATGTCCAACCTCCAAACTGGAAGATCAGTCCCCCAGTATAATTCAAAGGGGCAGGGTATCCGGCTATTTGCCTGGACACTAGGTACTCATTGTAGTCTCTTCTCATGACATGTATGACCTATAATGAGACTATTCTTTCACATCTGGTCTCAAAATTATCAAAAAAATATCAGAAACTTAATGTCTGCATGAAGATTAAAAGTTAACTTAATCTAATTTTTTTTTCATTTTCTGCATGCCTAAAACTAATGTAGATTATCTTATGTAAAGAAAATGCCTCTTAGGAAAAAAGCATGTTAAATTGTTTAACTAAAAGTAATTTACTCTTTACATAAAAACTTCTTAATGAATATTCATAAAGTTTCTTTCTTTTAGGTAATACGCTGCTTTTTGTTGTTTCCAACGATAGAAAGGATGTCCACTACTCCACAGGGACAATGGGTCTGGCCAATGTTGACATACCTTCGTCTTCCAGCACTCATTAGCATATATGCTCTGAGTTATTTGAGCCCACAAGTGCAGTGTCGTCTCTTAGAATGGTACTTCAAAGATCGCAGTGTGCCCGAATGTGTTTTGAATGCCAGTCTGAATCTCTTTCAACCAGATTGTGCTAAGCTTTGCATGCATCTAGCCAGGGATGAATTAGAAAATGTCACCACTCTAGATGTTGACACTATTCGCGAGAACATTTCTCGTATTACATTTTATTATGGGGCCAATGACAACTGGTGCCCATACTCTTATTATCAAGATTTAAAAGAAATTTTCCCTCAAGGTGACATCCGGCTTTGTAGAAATAACTTTGATCATGCTTTTGTTTTAGAGAATAGTAAAGAAATGGGAGCTCTGGTATCTGGTTGGATACTTGAAGAAATTTTGGGTACTTCAAAAGATGTTCACCGGAATTCACTCTTAGTTTAATATTTTTTGTGTGTTGTAAATGAAATTTTTTGTTAAAAAAGTTAAAAATATGTGTTGAGCTTTTTTATAAAAATGCTAATGTTTTTTTTTTTTAGCATTTGTTATTTGTTATATTAAGTATTATATGCAGTCATTTTACTTAAATGTTTAGTTGATATTTATGTAAGAACAAATAGTTTATGTTTTTAATATTCATCATTTTTTAGGCCATTGAGATGTCAATACACAAATTGTAAGATGGTTGTTTAATTTTGCATCATGCATTCATCTGGAAAATTATTTTTTTTATTTTGTTTTGTTACATTGTTATCTTTTTATGTGTTGAATAAAGAATTATTACTTTATTTTTTGAACAATTAAACATTATAGTGTAGAGCTTATTCTTAAAAACTAAAAATTAGAATAAATATATTTAATGTTGTATATGCATTATTCAACTACATAATTAATAACAAAGATTCTTTATTTTTAATTTGGAAGAACTGAGAGCAGTTTTAAAGTTTATCAAAGAGAAAATCCCCTACAGTTATCAAGAAAACTCATTCATTTTTTAACAAAATAAAAAAAAATACTAAAATTACAAATTTTTATGAAATATTTTAATTGAAATTTATGTTATATTAAAAAAAAGTTAGCTGTAGTTAATAAATTTCCTTATTAATATGCAAGGCTATATTTTAAACATATAATAGGTAGAAATTGTACTTCATAAAATGCAAAATGTTAAAAGCATTTCATCAGATTTTTTTTACATTCAATTTAGAAATTGTTTGATTTTCATCTTTTTCATTTATTTTTATAAGATGTAGACGGGTTACGCACAAGTCATTTCTGTCCAAAGCATATCATAAATAGAGATACCCTTTTTTTTTTTAAATCTAAATTATACCACTTTCCCACCCATTTTAACTTTGTAAGGTAGTATATTATATTTTATTTCCTTTAAAGAGTATTCGAGATCATATTACTTGTATTCTATTTATTGCCAGTAAATTACCTATTATTTATTTAGCAACATATACAGCTATTATATTCTGCTTTATTGTTTTTAATATTGTATATTATATGAAATAAAATATAATATTGCTATTATGTAACATAACAAACAGTTTTCATTTCATGTTAAATACTTAATTTTTCTAATTAATATTCATAAAGAATATGAGTAAATGATACAGAAAGTTTAATATAATGGCTTATTTGGTAATACAAATTTATCATCACTTGAGTGACATTTCTAAATAAACAGTATTTCATATTATAATTTTTGTTCTTGTTAGATTTAATTTGCAATGAATATAATAAATTAAATATTGAAAATTTTACTAAATGAATGCAGTGATGGTTAGCGCACAATGTTGGTAAAGGTTGTGAATTTTATTAAGGCTTTTTAAGATTATAAAGCACAGCTTATAGATTTATGCATGTGTTAAAAATGTTATTTTTATTAGATGAGTTCTGCATTTCATGTTGAGCATAATTGAAAACACATGCTAATATCTGTATCTTTCAATGAATTATATTATAGATTTTAAAAATGGTTAGTTGTTAACATTGCCTTGAAGTGCTTGCCATGTTTCAGCTTGCAGTTGATATATGCAGTCTGTTAGAATAACAAATTTAAAGCAATCTTTTAAAAAATGTACCTAGTAGTTATACATTCCCCCGACCCCCAAGAAATAGATTCAATTATTTTGTTTAAAAGCAGTTGTTGATTTGTTAATTATTAGAAACATTTTTTCCCCAGTTTTTGATAGATTTAAAAATGTTAGAATTTGTTAATTCTCCGTGGATAATGCATGCAAAATGCTTTGCTTGTTGTTCAAGTTCATTATTAATAAATTTGCACATTGAAAAATGGAATATTCCCAGAAAATGTAGGTAGTATACTTCTACATCCTTTTATCTTAATACAAGTATCTTAGGAATTATCTTAAAATATTTATAAAGAATTCAAAATGTCACGATTCAATGTAAAATGCATCTTTTAAACACATTGTAAAATGAGTGAATACTTAAAAAAGTAGAATAATTTAAAAGTGATTGCATTTATAACCAAGCCATTCAATGTGTATGGGCTTACTTTTGTATTAATTTATATCAAGCTTTCCAATCACATGTTTGCTAAACCAATTTATTGCTTTGTGATATTTATACACATTTTTTTATGTACCTTATTAAAATGTATGCTAAAAATAATTTATTACAAGGAATAAATATATTTGAATGTTACAATAGTTTGTTTGTAAATGATACATGTACATGCAACAAATAGATGTTTCAATTGCTATAATCATTAAAAAACTATTTTTTTTTGTGTATTACTAAAAAGATTTTGACATTAAAATATTTATATATATAAAAAAAAAACCCAGATAAAATAGTTGATGAAATAATTTTTTGTTGCAAATATTTGATAGGAAAAAAAGTGGAATTTAATAAGAAAAATTAAAAACATGTTAATTGAATTGTTTTTGAAAACAGATAATTATCGCACAGTTAAAATTAAACACAAGCTACTAATATATTATATATTTTTATTTGTATATAAAAAAATCATAATATAAAATTACATTTTTTTCTTTCCTTTTTTTGGAGCCCAAGCTCTTGTCAAATTGTAAGCAAACATCAATGACAGTGAATGGACAAGGAATGTTACAGAAACAAATGCACATAGTAACAAAACAACTGGAATGCCATAAAAGTTTTCAACTTTTTTATCAGCTTTATCTGTTGTTAAGAACATTTTTAAATCACCTGAGTGATACATTATAGCACTCATTAAGGGGCCTATACCAAGTACAAAAATCCCTACAATATACACTTTTATTGGCATAATATAATTTTTTCTAAGAGCAAAATAAGCTGGAATGTTAAATAAAATGCTAACAAGCCAAAGCCATTCCCACAAAACTGGTTTTGGGAATGGTATATCAGTTAAGTACTTAAATGATATTTCAAAGAAATTCAGTATTTCTGTAGATAGTTTCAGCAAGATGACGGCAGACAACAGCACATGGAAGAAGATGCATATTTTCAACCTTCTTTTATTTGTGGAACTAAAAAGGAAACTATATAATTTAGAACACGAGAAAAATTTATCATAGGCACTTATTCAACATAAAGAGATACATCTTATTAAGAGGCAGAATTTCACACAGTAACAATGTATTATAAAAATGTTTTGTAAATAACATTTTTCAAAGTTTGTAACTTTATTAACTTTGTAACTTAATGTTTTTCATCGTATAATTAAAATATATTTCATTTAAATTTACTTTTACTTTTTAAAAATTATACTAAAAGTGCACACACTTTTTGCCTTCTGTGATAAAGATAACTCAAATAAAAAAAATAGCAAATTAGTTTTTAAAAATTCTGCATGCATTTCAATAACAGAAAAAGTACACAAATTGAATTCATATGGAAAACTCGGTTTTTAATGAAAACCACGATTATAATAAAAAATTATTACTTTTTGATTTTGAGTCTTCAGTGTGAATACAGTTTTAGTTAAAGGAAGCTGTTTAATATCTAGTCTTAAATGATCTCTCATTTACACATTACGACCTTAAACATTGTAAATAAGTTTTGTTAAAGACAAGATTTGCAAGAGCAAATGGAGATATATGAATGTATCTTTGTACTGCCCTAACAAAGAATATGTTCTATATCAACATCAAATTAAATATCATAAATTGAACTTCCAATTGTACATGATTCTTTATGTCTGGTATGCATTAATGGAAAATGAAACACAATTTTGCATAAATAAATTTTAGTGCCAAATATAATTTGAAATTAATATGACATCCATTTTATTTAACACACTGATACTTGGAATAGTGGGGGGAAAAAAAGTAATGAAAATACAAAATGAATTTTGATAAAAATTGATATCAAACAGGCATAAAATGGGTGATTTCCTTATAATATTTCTAAAAATATAAATATTTTTATCTTAATTGATGCTACATAAACTAAAATCAATGCAATATTTATTTCTCCATTTGTACTTCCCATAACTTATTAACAGAACACCTCCTTTCCCAAATATTTTAATTGTATAACTACAAAACTCTTTAGTTGCAAGATAAAATCCTGTTTCTGTCAAATATCCTTTTTTGCAGTAGAATACACCCTATATCACATTAACTACAAATAAACTTTTGACAACTTAACAATCTCTTTTAATTGAACACTTTCAACGGCAGACATGAAAATAATGCACTGACATATACCTTCCACAAGTAACAGTTTCAATCGACATTTATTAAGGGACTCATTTCTAACTAGATTATACACATCTTTACAGATGTTAGACTCTAGAAATAAATAAATTAATCAGTACAGAAAGGAATACAAAAATTTCAATCTAAATTTTGCTGCATATTTTTTTTTTTCCTCAGAAGGAATTTTCAGTATTTTAATGGTAAATAAAATTTTATTTTGAGTTGTTTTGAATAAATTCTTTCAATGTAGATGATACCACTTTTCAAAACAAGTTTACTGCAAATTTTTTGCCATTTAATAAATCCTTATATATATATATATATATATATAAAAATAATAAAAAAAAAAAAATGAAAACAACATGAAAAATACAAATTTTTTCTGTTTTGCTAATGCTGTAAAAATCTGCGATTAATTTATTTTACTAATTTCATTCACATTCAAATAGAGGAGAGAAAAAATCAGATAATAATAAAAAATTCAGAAAATATTTAATATAAACTTGCCGGAGACGGTTTGCAGATTGCCACATTAAGATACTAATTTTATACAGAAAAATGTAATGATATTTTATAAAAGTACATAACTGACAATTTGAAATCATTGTATAAATAAAATACATTAACATAATAATTTTGAGACCGTCATCTGCAAGCTTAATTGATTTAAATAATATAAATATTAAAAAAAAAGCAATGCCTGAGATAAAACTTTAACAACCAACCTAATTTGATAATGAGATGCAATCGTTTCCCGATGACCAAAATCATTACCATCAGTTCCTTTAGCTCGAGCACCTCCCCTAGCAGCCATTCTGGGAAAAAAATTATTACAGATTTAATAATTTTAAATGAATACACAAGTAAATACAAATGCCATTCAACACGCTCACCCGGTAACTTACCTCTATTCCTAACCTAACGAAACAATAAAGCGTGGCAAAACGAAAACTCCAGCGAAAAATCTAACGCGTCGTCTGTTTACTTTCTCACTAAGATAAGATGAGTTACTCACAAGCAATTCCAAAATAATTGTATTAATATTAATTTGAAAATTGCTGAAACGCATAAAAAAATTTTCTATGAATAAAAAATATAAACTTTTGAAAACATTTTACTTTTTTAAATTTGTTGGAAAAGTTGTGATTTAGTACTTTATTATCAAAATATAATTATAAATTGAGTATGGCAACTGTTTTTCTGTTTCTGTTTTTTATTTATTAGAGAGGTGTTCATCTGTGTAACGATGTGATGTTCAGCACAAAACAATCAAAAACTATGTTTTTTTATAAAAGAAGAATTAAATAAATCTATCACTAATTTTAGATTTTTTTTTCTTAATATAACATTATGGAAAATAAACCTATAATTACATGTAAGATCGTCTATTTCTTAATCATAATAATTTCAATTATAAAAGCAATAATTTTCCTTATTTCTTAAATTTCTCTTTCTGAGATATTTAGACATTTTATTTAATTTTGATAATTAACTTCGGATTTCTGTGTCTCACTGCTCAATATAATGCTATTATTTTTATCCATCAAAAGCTTTCAATATTTTGGGAAACAATTTTAAATATATCTAAATATTTCTTTTGTTTTCTTGGTACTTTTGGTTTTTTTTGTTACTTGTTTCTAGTTATGTTAATATTCTTTTCATTAACTTGATACAATTTATTATTATATATTGGATTTAAAAAAAATGCCACAATTTGGTGGCCTGTAATTTAAAAAAAAATTTTTAATTACAAGCTAAAATGACTGAAAATGAATTTTACTAAAACTAAAATATATGATTTTTTTTTACATAATGTAATATTGATAAAAAGAACTCTTCTATGTTACATATTTTTGATACATTAATTTAAAAAGGAAGTCTTTTTTGTAAAGATATCCTATTCAAATGAAAAAGTAGCAATTTACTTAATTTCTGAATAAAATTATACAACCAATTACTGCTATAAACAATTTTATAATTTTAAAAAAGTGAATGAGAAGAAAATTGTTTGACCTTATAAGAACAATAGAACCTAAGGAAAGTTAAATTAAATTACCATTTTCCTAACAAAATTTAAAGTAAAACTTTAACTGTGTACATGAGGATATTTTTTTTATGTTAAATAATCTTAATTTTTTATAGGTGATTTTACAAAAAACTAAAATGTTTATAATTAACTTAAAAAATTTGTATTATTACTTTTACATCCTTATATAAAAAGTGTTTTAGATGACAGTGGCCATGTAAATTAAACAATCAAATTACTTTGTTACAAATTATTTAAACTCAGCAAAAATTGAATGATTGGGTTGTTTAATCAGTTTTATTTAAATTTCTTTGTAAACTATTCAAATTATTTTTTTAATTCATTATTAAGTTGTGGCATAATATATATATATTCATTCTGATTTCATTTGCAATAGATTCATTAGAGAAAAATTAATCAAAAATTTTTTTTTGGTTTTCACAGATTCTGGGGATGAAAAGTTTTTCTCTACTATAAAGAATATCATTAGTGATGGTTTACCACGCGAGTCAGAAGAATGGACACGGTAATTGCTAATGTTCAATTACTTTTTTTGTTGTAATTTGTATCTCGGTTTACATGCATTATTTAAACTGTATGATTCAGTTTTACTTAATGCGATTAAAATACTTTGTTAAAGGGATATAAAAAACTACTATTGTTTCATCTTTTAAAACTTTTACATATAATTTTGATTTTGATTTCATTTCATCATTTGAAAGTAACAGATTTTTAATTTGCATAAAATTAATTATTGTAATGTTTTTTAATTTCATGAAATGCATAATGAAGACAATCGTAATTGCAGGCAGAAAAAAAAAGAAAACGAATTAATATTCTTCTAAATTCTTAAATTAAATCTATAATATTCTTATATTTTTGATAGAAAAGATATTGATACAAACAATTATATAAAAATGTTGCTATTTTTAATAATAACTGTTTTATCAAACTTTTTATGCTTCATCAAATTTCTTTTAGATTTTTTTTTTAATATTGATTTTTGTATTTTAATGGATTTTTTTTATGTATTTTAACATAAACCTATTTTAAAAATATGAAACTATATATGTTATTTATATAAGACAGAGATTTTTAATCATTTGCATACAATGGAAACAAGCGAAAATAATCTTAAGAAAGTAAATACTAGAAACTTTATCATAAATCTTTTATTTTTTATTTTTAGTATTTCTGGATAAGATAATTTAATGGTTTTGAATATTATAAACAATATTGTAAAAATATCCAAATTAGTTACAAAAATTTAAAAGAAATACATCTAGGTTAATTTGGTCTAGTCTTTAAGTTAAAATGTATTGGATATTGGAATACACAAAATGAAATACACCAACATAATGTTTAAATTATATGTGTGATCACCTCTAACAACTATAAAAGCATGACAGTGCTGTTTCATGTTCAAAATGATGCTTATTTATTGAGTTGTCATCTAAACCCAACTTTATAAAGCTGTTCGAAGACTCTATGACGTTCTACGATCATATAAGACTGGGACCTGTGGTTTAAAGTGGATTCTGAACCACTACCAACAACCATGGCACTGCCAGGATTCGAATCCGAAACCTGTGGTACCGAGCACCAGCCACTCGGCCATTATGCCCCAACCCTAAAGACTGGCAATGGACAATCTAAGTGCAACATTTTCTTCCTAAAGATATATATATCATATGCTCAATTGTGTTCAAATTCAGAGAAGCCCTTGTCAGTCATAAGGGTCAACCCTTATGAGCAATATTCTCCTCACGGTTATTTTCTATCAACTGAGCTTTTTGTTAGGACCATTTTGTAAGATGAAGGAGATTTCAGATTAATGATGTTAATTATTCATATTCAAAATAGCCGCCTTAAAATTTCATTATGCAATTTCTACTTGGATTGTTGATACTTTTTAAGATTGTTTTTAGTCTTATTTTCAGTGTTAATTGTTAGCAGTCCTAATAATTTACATATATTCTAATGCAGCATTTTTTTTTTTAATGCATACTGCATTTTAATTTTTGTTTATTTCTTTCTTTCTTTATTATTATTATTTTTTTTATATTTTTTTTTCGCTTGTTGCTTTGTAATTTGAACTTTTCTTAATTTTTGGAAATCCATATATTATATTTTATTAAAAAAAATAATATGCAATAAACACTCATGCACACACATCTGCAATTAATAAATATGCATCTGTAATTGATATTTTGGAATATGCCATATTAATTTATAGATTTCATATTCATTGAAATTCATTTTTAATACGCTTTTATTAGTTTCACCTGTATGTTTGTATGTATATAAGTGACTTTTTCCCCTGGAGATCTGTTTCTCCTCATATACACTATTTAAGCTGCAAAGAAACATTTACAGGCATCTTTCAGAAAGAAAACAGTTGATTCTTTTTAATATGCTTTTATATTAGTTTCACCTGTATGTTTGTTTGTAACTGACTCTTTGGGCTCGATTTTGCCCTACTTTAAGCGATCAGATTTAATTTAAACATTGTAGACTTATCAAGGACCGATTACACTAAAATAGTTTGATAAGTTTGTTATCTCATCATGATTAGGATCACCAGGATTAGAGATTTTATTTTAACTTATGAAGAGCAATTTAACCCATGTAGAATGAAAGTATTCAGTAAAGACATCCAAACCTACGTGGGACAACGGACGATGCGCCTGACTGGATCAGGAGATTCCCTGTTCGAATTCTGGCTGGCTCGCCATATTCGCATTTAGCCTTTGTTTTACTCACAATTACATTATTGTAAGAACTATAGTTCCACTCCTCCGTACCGGGACCTCATTTAAATATTATAGTTTAAAAACACTAAAAAACATGCTTTTAGAGTTAATCAAAATAAAAAATAAATGATTAGTTTAAAAAAACTAAAAAATCACACCTTTAGAGTTAATCAAACTAAAAAGTAAAAAATAAATGAATAGTTTAAAAAAACTAAAAAAACACGCTTTTAGAGTTAATCAAACTAAAAAGTAAAAAATAAAATAATAGCTTAAAAAAACTAAAAAACACACTTTTAGAGTTAATCAATCTAAAAAATAAAAAATAATTGTTAACATAAGAATAAAATGACTGACGAGAAAATGAATGTCACTGTTCCAAAAGCGTAGGGTGCTCGATATCAATCGTTATAATTTTCCACTAGTTTCATTCCGAAATGCAGAGTTAGTTTAAAAATGTCGTACAAAGCACCCCACGCTTTTGGAACAGTGACATTCATTTTCTCGTCAGTCATTTTATTCTTATGTTAACAATTATTTTGTACTTTTTAGATTGATTAACTCTAAAAGCGTGTTTTTTAGTTTTTTTAAACTATTAATTTTTTACAAAATTATTTTTTTCACTCTTCTAGGTCTCACATGAGAAATCCCAAGAGTGTTTATCTAACAGCACAATTTGTGCCATTTTCTGAAGAACGTTTGCCACCAGCAGGAACTAAAGGCCTTTTAGGACAAGCATTTTTTCATATTTTTTGGGCTGAATGTCAGGTATTTTTAGTTTATTAAATATTTAAAATTATTGCATATGATATTTTTATTATGTTGTACAAGAAAAAAAAAAAAAAAAAGACATATACAAAGAAGGGGGAATTCATTTATATTATATAAATTTCAACAATGATTTATATATAAATCTGTGTTATTTTCGCATTAAGAAGTTATTTCGATTATTTTTTATACCTATATTTACTTACGTTTATTGAATATTTTATTTATATATATAAAAAATAATATGTTCAACAGTTATTTCAAGCCTTAAGATTAAAAGTAATAATTTTTAGAATAATTATTGGGAATTTTAAAATTCTGAAGTTTTATCTTGTTAATTATGTATGTTATTGGGTATGTGCAACAGAATTGAAACCTAATAATTGTAATGTATATATTTTCTTCCCATTTTTTGATTTGAATGAACAAATACAAATTTGATAAATATAGTAACTTTTCCATTGTTTTTTATTTCATAATTTATTTATTACAAATTTGAATTAAATTGTTATGTCTTATTTTTATTTTAGGATACTGAACATTACAAGCAATCTGTTAAAGAAAACATAAATAATTGGTTAGGAACATTGAAATCAAAGAAAATTTATGATTGGTTGATTGTTATAATAGATCATTCTGAAAATAAGAAATCCAACAAAACAAAACTTCTCTCTAGAGGCTCAGTTCTAGACAAAGTAAAAAGTGATTTTCCAAGCCCAAGTTCTCAAAGGTAATATAATTTGATAATATTTAAATTAATCTGTTTAAATGTTTGTTGCTTTGAAACCTTTTTAAAATTAATTTGTTATTTTATTCAATATCAAATCCATCTCATATTTCTGGCCCTAATTTTACATTATTAATTGCATTCCTGTATTTTATTTTAATTTTTCGAAAAACTATTAAACATCTGCTGATAAATGCAGAAATTTTTTAGTAAATTATCTAATTTGAAATAAAATGGAAAGTAATGTATGACATAAAATGAGGAAAAAAAAAAAGATAATTTTAATTCGTAATAAGATAATATATGTAATAAATCCAAAGTGAAGCTTTTACAATATGGCATGTTTTTCATGATGTCAGAATCAAATGAATTTTGGCAATGAAAAGAAAGAAGAGGATTACAGACTGACCATAGGTGCAAATATCTATGGTACCCTGTAAATTAAATTTTTAAAAATTAAGTAAGTTTAAATAATGGAAAATCCCAACATTCTTTAAAGTTATCATCTTATCAAGTTTGCAACAATTTATTGGGGCATCTGAATAAATATCATGCATATATATCTAAAAAACATAAATATTTTTTATTTGAGCATGTTTTATTTTTTTTGAAATGCTTTTATGAACACTTAAATTAGATAAAAAAATTGAAAATTTTTATGAAAATTATTAAAAAATTTATTGAAATTTTTTTTAATTCGATAAAATATTGAAAAATGTTATAATTTTTGTATTTTGGAAAAATACAAAAAATCGCAAAGAAAAGTTCCAGGACAACAACAACAACAACAAATGAAAAAAAAAATAAAAAATAAAACTTCATCCTTTATGATTCTAAGCCTTGTGAAATCCTCTCAGTTATCTATGCACAACTGGAAACTATTTCTGGTGGTTCATAGAAGTAAAAAAATTATATCCAGCATGTTCCTCAGCATCTGTCTTAGCTATTTAGATCACTACAATATTCTCATAACTTGTCCCTTTCAACAAAATTAAAATAAAAAAAGAAATCGTGTGGAATATTGATGCATCATAAGGGTGTAGGATTTATAGCACCTTTAAAATAATAGCTTCTCTTCCAGCTCTTTAGATAAGTAAGGGGATAATACACCTGAACATTCTTCTGAAAGAAATACATCTGATCTGTGTTAGTATTTTATAAATTAAATTTGACCATGGAGGTCTATTAAATTTGCTAGTCCTGTTCTATATTTGAGAATTTTTCTTTTTAGCATTAATTACACTGAATGATTATAATTGATAATTAAATTAATTGATAAGTACTGAATAATTTAATATAACATTTTAGTAGATATTAATAATTTAATTTAATTTAGATATCTACATGAGGTTGTGGCTTTGTGAAAAGTTTGAATTGAAAGTAATAAATTGTATATATTTTAAATAATTTGAAAGGTATAAATTAAAATACTTTAATTAATTGTAAAATTTGTTATTATTAATTACTGTTTTTCTAAAAATCTCACATTTGTTTCTATTATTTATTCAATTATAAATGATCAATTGAATTTGAATGCTTGCTAATGCTTAAAATATTATTTAATTTTATATATATCAATAATTAAATTTTTTTAATGGTATTTTCATGCATTTTTAAAATTTAAATCTTTTTTGACTGTATAAATTATCACAAAATTTAAATAAAATGTTAGTAATGCAAGTAACCCAAAATATAAGAAATTTACAATGTCATTTACATTTTGAATATTAATACATGATTGAGAAAATTACTTTTTTATTCTGTTGTTGATAATATTTTAACAAAAATTTTTCAATTTAATAGATGCATATCATTGTTGGACCCATGTCGCAATGATTCTCGTGCAGCCAGTTCTTTGCAATCATTACTGCAAAGAATTAGAAAACTTGTTCTTCAAGCTTATAGTCGTCAATTATGCTTATTTGAAGAGCATATGCGCACTCAAAGAGAAAGAAGGAATGAAAATGGGTGGAGTTTTCAAAATTTCTTTTTTCTTCAAGAAGAATTAGCTTTGGTGCTAGAGATGCTGGGATTGTATGATGAAGCACTAATTCAATATGATGAATTGGATGCTTTGTTTACTCAGTTTGTTATCAACTCAAATGTTGGTGGTAAGTATATTTTACAAATTTTTTAATTACTATTTGTACCTCAATACTAAAAATTTTTTAAAGCAAAGTTATTAACAAGTAATTCTGTCAGCTTTCAAAATTTTATTTGTTGTTTGTTATATACATGGTTATACGTTATCTGGCAAGTAAGATAATGAATTTATAGACCTACATTCTGCTGTTTGTTACAATACAAGAAATAATGTTTTTTTTTATATATATTTTGCATAATTTTTTTTTGTATTAAAAATATAAATTTTTATTGGGTAAATTTTTTTTTACTTTCTAGAAGAGGCAGAAATAATTTTAAGGTTTATAACTTTAAAAAAAATTTCTTAAGCATCTTTTAATGGAACTTAATAACTTAATTAAAATTTTTTTTGTTTTATAGCACATTCATAATCATTGCCTTACATCGCTTTATTTATTTGTTGTTTTACTTTTATTTCAGAAAGTTTTAAGAAATATATTTTTGCATTTAATAATTGTCAATATATTTAAACATTAAACAGAAAATATTTTTTTATTCTTCGTAGTAAATTTATTCTGTTCCTATAATGATATACATTTTTAAAACATTCTGTAAAGTTAAATCATAATATTTTTATTTATTTTTAAATTGACTGTCCAGTGATTTGTGGTAATGCAAATAGTAATACACTATAAATATTTAGAGCATTAATTATTGTAATTATTTGAAAAAAATTATGTATATTGCAGTAATTGAACAGGAATTGCAGGAACAACTTTAATCAGTGTTCAAAAACACATTTAGAAAAGAAAATTTTTGTTTTAAATACTGAATGGCAATATTGCTTAAATCACTTTTATGTAGTAACATCATCTATACAATCAGTATACAATTCTTAATTAAGTCATTACTGGAATTCTATGCACTTTGGTTAAGAAAGTGTGTTTCATTATATTAAGTGCATATAGGTGAACGAAAACTATGTGGTAAAATAATCATTATATGCATGCATATGAAATATATTATATGCATGCATATGCATGTTTATAATAAACTAATATTTTAGTTTGAAATGTGCTTTATATAATTAATATATTTTAACTATATGAACATCTTTGTATAAAATTTCTATAATATAAATGTTAAAAATATTCAAACCATGTAATTGATATTTTAATCAGTATTTCTAATAATTCATAATCAAAAGTATTCAGCCAGAAGTATCCGTTAACATTATATATATATATATATTATATAATTGACAGAGTAATATTTAAATTAAAAATATTATTCTCTTTTATCTGACTAAATTTTATCAAGTGCATTTACATTACTTTTTTTTTTCAGACATGCCTGAATGGTTAACATGTTTTTCACGACCTTGTGACATCTGGTCTGGCCTTTGTTTACTAAGAGAAAAATCAATAGAGTTACGAGAAGTTTTAATTTCTGGCAAAGCTTGCTTATTAGATTTAAGAAATTATTTATTTTCAAGACAATGTGCATTACTGTTATTGTTATGTCGCCCCTGGGAAGTTGCTCAAAGAACATTACCTTTCCTTCATAATTGTATTAGTGAATTAAGAATATTAGAGGTATGTGTCTTTTATTTGTTTTTATTGTAGTTGTATATTATAAATTCTTTTTTTTTAACATGTGGCATTATTAGATATCGTAATTCAAAATTATTGTCAGGGTTTCAAGAAATTGTTATTTGTGTTACAATTTGAAATAAGAATTATAATTTAATATTTCAGTTATAAAAGCATTTAGCAAGTTTTTTCCACTAAATAAATATTTTTCCTAAATAAATATTTATTTAGGAAAAATAAATATTCAATTTATAGTTTTCTTTTCAAATTTATTTAAAAATAAATATTAAATTATTAAATTTTCCTTTTCCTCTAAATAAATATTTATTTATTTTCTTCCTCTAATATTCAATATTCATGTTTTTCATCACTTAGTTTACATGAATTTAATGATGTTTTACATCTTGTATAGCATAATACTTTTGGACTTTACACACTAGCCAATAGCAATATGCATCTTTAGTATTATGAAATAGCTTGTTTTAACTAATTCTTTATTAGTTTTAGAATTTACTTTCTTGACCACAATTTCTGTATTTTAAATGCATTCATCACAGTAAAAATCTCTAAATAATAATAAATAATTTTGAACAACAATTTGGTATAGAGTAACAGTCTTATATGAACAATAATCAGTAAATCTGAATGTAAGTTTTGAAATTAAATTATTTTAAAGAATTAAAAGAAATAACAGAATTTTTAGAAACTTTTGTTTAAAAAAGAAAAATCAAAAATAAAGATAGCGCTTGGTTTGTAATTCTTCAACAAACACAAAAGTCAGTTACTTATTAAAATATTATAAGCAAAATAAAGTCAGTTTATAATAGAGGTATTGTGATTAAGAATTAGTTAATCAGAGATATTAAAGTCGTCATTCTTATGAATTGTTTGAACTAAAGATGATTTTCTTTTTAAAATATATTAACAATAAAATAGTTGGGGAACATTAAACATATTTGTTAATTTATATTTTTAATGTTCTGCATTTAATTATTATATCTCACATTTAAATCTCTGCTTTGAATATAGCTTAAGATTATGTGCAAGGATAAAAATTATTAATCTGAGATAGCTGCTACATTTGTAAATTTTGTTATTGTTTCTCCTGCATCATTTCTTGAACACCTTAAATATCTGTCTGATGTCAATTTTTAAGAAAATTATTTAATTTTGCTTTTAAATTTATATTTTACTTTATAATTAAGTGTTGAATGTTTCTGTAAGTGCAAAATTTGTTGTATAAAAAGTTTTACGATTTTTTTTATTGCAATGAGCATAATAAGTTTCTAAAATAAATGAAACTTTTAAATATTAATTTGATTATTTTTCAAAATAAACCCATGCTACTTAGAAGTACAGTGCTTTAGAATTTAGGTGAATTTATTTTAGAAAAAAAAAAAAATTATGAGAAGGCTGTGTATCACTTTTGTGTGTTCTTTTTGTAGGTATCAATGCCTCCCGGAGCAGTAGCTTGCTGGGTGTTTCTGAGCTGTTTTGAAGTTTTACAGACATGTGAAAAATTCAGTGACACATCACAAATAAAAGAGTATTCACTTTACTGTGCTGGATTATGGGCATATGCAAGAGAAAAAGTTAGTTATCTGTGTTATTTTACTATGTGTGTGTGTGTGTGTGTCACATTTTATTTTCATTTTAATTAATTAATTACTATACAATTTTTATCAGTATGAATAAAAATTTATTTCCATACTGATTATTTTCATAATAAAACTTCCTTTAGCAGAAAAGCTAATGTTTGAGCACAACCATGGAAAAGCATTGACAGTTGTTTTAGTGATGTATTCATTGGTGAAGCTTGAATTTCAGATTAAATATAAGGAATTACTATCCAAGGATGTTGTTAATCTTGCATAATTGTGTATTTTCACATCTCTTTTTAACTTTTAACATATAGGAATTTAATTTTCAATTGTTCAAATATTCTCCTTTAGTACTTACCTCTTTTCATCAATATTTTAAATGTTTGTTTTATTGAAAACCGCTTTTTCAGAAAAAACACTAATTTCTTTAAAAGTAGAAGTAGTATATTGAAAAGAATGAAAATTATTGAAGGTGTTGAATATAAAATTTTTTTTTAAATTTGTTAAAATTAAAGACTATGCACATATTTTACTTATCCACATACAATGAAAAAAGGAAATATTTTATTTGTGTTTATTCAGAACTATGCATTCTCTAACTTTGTTAAATAAGGAACTAAAAGTAATTTAAAAATTTGAGCTTGATATAATTTTGATTAGTATTTTAATCTAATAGTTTGAAACAATTTTGTATTATAAATCAGTGTTTCACCAATACCTTTTAGGGGTTATATTTCTTATCATTTTTATGTATGTAAATATTCTAAAAAAAAAACATTTTTAATTTCAGTTGCATCATATTGGTGTTCTCTGTGGTCTTATGCCAGATTTGACTGATAGTTCAGAAAAGCTTCATATTGTTGTTAATCTTCTAGCTGGCATGGGTGCAGATCCGTATTCTGGTAATGCATTCATTTTATAATTAAACAATTACTCAGTATTTTATATTATCAGATATCTTTTTATTACGTTAAGTGTTATATTAAATTATTTAAGGTAAGTAAACATTTACAACATATTAAAAGAATTACTTTTTATTATTGTTTTTCATTTAACTTCAAGTTTTGCAGGATTTAAATTTTTTTTTTTGACTTTTTATGTCTTATATTGTTACATATGCTGTTAATTTTATGTAATTAAATATAATTAAAAAATTTTTTTTTACAAAATATATTTTATTTCTCTTTTTCTAGTTGGAATAGATAGTCCTCATGCTAAATTAAGAGCTGCTCTTTCTTCCAAGGATTCCTTTTTAAAACATTACTTGGTATTGTCATTCCTTTTTATAAATTTCTATATTTTGAAAATTTTTTTAAAGTGTTTTGTTTGTAAAATATTTATTAAAATATTTTTTTTTTATTAGAAAAAGGATTATTTGTAAGGCATTTATTAAAGTAAAGATTTATTAAAAGATATTTATTGAAAAAAGAGAAAGATAAGGATATATTTTTTTTTTAATTTTCAAATTTCTGTTTAAAGTGGTTTACCGTTTTATTTTGTGATTAATTATTTTTAAATTAAATGAAACATAAATATTTTCTATTTAAAATGTATTAGTTTACATTTAGTATTTTATTTTGTTTTAGGAACTTTCTGAACTCACTATGGGAACTTTCAAGCATAATAGAAGAATTCGAACTGCTAGGTTAATTGGTAGAGATTTAGCTCAACTATATATGTAAGTTGATTGTTTTTATTTTAAATAATATATTTTATATGAAATGGTTTTACTATAACATATCACCTATTGATAATACAATGATTAATAGAATTATAAATCTATTTCTTTTTAGTATTTCATATTATAGCTGTATTTCAATTTGCTAATAGTGGCATCATGAACATTATTTATGTTGCATTTTGACCCTTAAGTTAAATTACGTTTGAAATTAAGATCTTAAACATTGTTTGAGTCATTAATAATTTTTTCTATGTGAAATAAGACTGTGATAGAGGAATAATTAATAAAAAAAATGAGAAGAATTATAATGATGGTATGAAAAGAATAAGGTACATAAAAATAAGCATAAGAACTAAGAATAACTGAATGAGAATGTTTTTCAAAATCATTGTGAAATTTAATTTGTTTTGGTTTAAATATAATTTAATTTATAATTACTGTTGGAAATTTTATTCGAATATAATGAAAAATTGTATTTCACGACATGTAAGAAGTAAGGATTGATTTTTCTAGATTTAATTACAACTATGTTCCTTTTTATAAGCAAGCCTAAAATTTTTAAAGAAATGCTATAATTTGTATAAGTTATTTTCAATTTTCTTAAAAATATTTATAGTTTTGTTTATTTTTACACTCCTAAAAATAATATTTGTTCACTGTATTTTTTAAAAAGGATTTTGTTTTTTTCTGTTTTCTATATTACAGTTTTAAGGCATGTAGGCATCTTTTAAATTATCCCTAGGGATCTGTTTGTTTTATTTTTCTCTTTTTTAATAAAAATTGTTTGTTAATAAATATTTCATAGTAAACATATTTATATTGGACATTAAAGGGTAATATTAGATTTGCTTAATAATTTAATCAACATTCATAAAGTTTGTGTAATTTTCTGTTTAGAAATAGCCAGTAATTATCATAAATAAAATATAATATTTAAAGAAAATTTGTTCACCTGTAAATTATAGATGAAATTGTAAATACAGTACAGAAGTAATAGTACATTTCTCTTGCCTGTATTCAATTTAGTATAATCTATATACATAGATTATACAATATTAAATGTTTGGAACTATATTCAAATTTCAAAATTTCATAGCATTAGAAGCTATATCGTAGATTCCAATTTGATACTTATGTGTCTGAACATTTGCGGGATTATAGAGAGGGCTGAGACTAGATGGTCAATAGAAAAATATACCCTTTATTATATTACATCTGAGCTTTAATGAAAACTAAGGCAAAAATATATGTGCATGTACATTTCATTGCATAATAAAAAAGTGTGAGTTTTGGCAAAATAAAGAGATAATTAATGAACTGAAGTTTAAAATAAGAGCTGGTGCAGAGAGAGGGTGCAAAGAGTTGGAAGTTTTTGCAGAAAAGAATGACTTGTCACTAAATCAGTTGTTCCAACGGGTGTGTCGAACTAGGAGAGTGGGTTTCTGCATGCTAAGTATCGGATTAGAGAGGGTCTAATTACTTTGTTTTGTTACAATATTTTTGAATTATATTTTTAAAATGGTAAAAAGAAGGAAAAATATTATGAATTTTGTTTATTACATTGCATCTTAAGCTATGTGATATTATTTTCATTTTTAGTTGAATTTTAAGCCGGCTTTAAAAAATTATTTCATTTTTAAATGAAATTTCAATTCACAATATCTTTTTTTTTTGTATTTAATAGGAAATTGAAACAACCTCAAAAAGCAGTGTCCTTCTTAGCAGATTTATTGAAAACGTATAGGGAAGAAAATTGGGAAGTATTAACAGCTAGTATTCAGCAAGATTTACTTGAATGTTATTCAGCTATGGAAGATACCCCAAGATATCTGAAAACATGCATTCGTCTTGCAGCTACAGTATCTTTTAATTTAGATAAAAGAAAAGATTACTTTCAAGAAATAATTAGCTGTAGTGAGAAACTTGGTGCAGGTAACTAATTAGATAATTTCCTTATTTTGGAACATTTTTACTTTAAGTCTTTTAATCTCATTGAAAAGATGAATGAGAAAGTGTAAAATGTTTTTGGTTAGAATGGAAAAAAGGGCCTTATTTTTTTTTTCCATTCAGTAACTCGGGTTAAGCAGTTTTGTACTATACTAGAAATAAATGAAAACATTTGTATTTCATTTTAAATCCTGGAATAATTATTTCTTTATAACAATATTCTTTTCATTGTGTAAAATGTTACTTAATTTGATTTAAAATGAAATTTAATTTCTTAACTCTATTTAGTAATTAATTTAAAGTTCTTTTTCCTAAATATTGCTTTTTATTTTTTCAGATCCTTTATTAGTAAGGACTGAGAGAACATTTCTAGTCAGTGGTGCCAAAATCGAATCGTCTTTCACTCCGATGATATGCAACTCGGAGATTTTAGTGACTTTTCATATTCATAGTAATTTACCTAGTGAAATTATATGTCGTAACATTAAACTTTTCCTTAAGAAGCAAAGTGCTCCATCAGTAGATAAGTCCAAGCATACCGATAACCATTATTTATCATCTAAGGCTTCTGTTTCTACTGCTCACAGTCCAATGTCTCCAATGCAATCTGGAGGATTGGGTATACCATGTAGAGATGAAATGCAACAACGAATTTTAGTACAGCCTCAACTTATTGTAGGTTCTTATCGCCAAGAAGGTACCCAAATTTATTCTGTGATGTGTAAAAATACTCACCAAATTTTAAGACGGCGGGATAGTCAAGGCTTCCATAAGGAGGATATTTCTGAAGAAGATAATGGACCTTGCTATAAAGTTAGCATGGCAAAGCTTTCTCCTGGTCAGAATGTTGTTACAATATCTGTTAAGGTAAACTGTAGTTATTTCTTCTGTTTAGATAATACCAATGTAATTTACTTAAAGAAATATTATGTAATATTTTCAAAATTGAAATAATTTAATTTCATATATTTTGTACTTGTTTATTGTAAGTTTGTGATATTATTTATCAAAAAATAATATTAAAAAAATCCATTAAATTAATTAATTTTTCAAAAAGTCCATTTAAAAAAGGAAGAAACAAAAATTCTGTTATACTATAGTTTTGTATGCAGATTTTTAATTATATTAGTTACATTTTAAATTTTTGTGCTTCTTGGAGCATTTTGTTTTATAAATATATAATTTTATTTATACATTTTGATTATTTCAATATGAAATAATTGAGTTAGTCATAAAAATGAATTTTATATAAAATTAATGCTATTTTAAAACAATATATAGTTTCTTTGTGATATTAGATGCCAGTGTAGTGATTCCATCATCGCTAATATTTAATTGATATAATACTTATGTTATGAAGAGTAATATAGTATTTTTCTTCTATTTAATAATATATTAAATTTGCTTAAAGTTAAATCATATTAAGTAATTATATCATATTATTTGCTTTAAGCCTGTTTTGTAACTATTACTAGTATTAACATAGATGCAATAATTAGTAAACATTTTACCTTAAGTTAATATATATCATATTGTGATGTATTATTAGGAAAAAAAAAATCTCTAAATTGTATAGATTGGCAAATATAATTTGTTTACATTTTTTTAATGTTTTTTGTTCAGGCATCTCAATCTGGTGTATATGTTTTTCATCGTCTTTGGATGGAATGGGGAAATATTCATTTTGCAGTCACTAATATTTCGCCCTTCTTTACTTTTGTTGTTATTGAAGAGTTACCAACAATCACTAGAAAGATTTTAGAAAGTGAATATTTTTTTCTTGATGCTCTACTAATTAATTTTTATCTTATGCAACATTGTAATGCACAATATAAAATTGATTGAATCTTAATTTACAAATCAATGTGTTTGCTGTTTTTGTACTTGATGCCATTACTATTAAAATAAATTATTTAAATATTATTTATGATATATGTAGAAATAGATTTAAAGGAAAACATGTTAAAATATTTTTAAAATTTAATAAAAAAGAAAATTAATTTATAAATAATTCTTATTAGAAGATTAAACATTTTTATATTGTAATTTGTTTAAACAAAGAAAAAAATGTTAAAAAGTCAGGCTTGTTTCAATAATTTCATTCTTGTGAGAAAAATTAACATTTTGATTAAAACTTTCAATACATTTCTCTTAAGTGATTATATTTAAGCTTGTTAACAATATAAATGGATGTTTATTGTTTTGCAAACTAATGTGACAAAAAGAAAAAATGAAATTAAATATATTTTTTTTAATGATTTGTACGTTAAACCGTGGTTATTTATCCTGACATGATTATGTTAATTATATATTAGGTAAATAGACACTAAATTTTATTTTTGAATTTGAATAATAAATTGCAGTGGTTTTATGACACTGTAAATTACATTTTCTTGTACTATAAAGTAATCAATGTTTCTATAAGAGATTGATAAATAAATAGGTATGCATATTAGCATTTAGATACAAATACAAAAATGTAGTAATGCAATGTTTTGTTATATTTTATGAAGTTTAATGATGATTTTGCAAATTTTGTATTTGTTTCTTGATTTTTAATTAACTTATCATTTTAAGTTACTGAAGATCAACTAAAGAGACTGAAATGTCGATCTCAAGCACAGATTCGAGCTTGGCAAGAAGATCACCACGGTAAAAACTTTTATTTTAGCATGCTATTAAGTTAATAAACTTATTGAGTGCAAATTAGATGGAAACTTGTTAAAATCTGTGTATTAAATGAATTTCTTTCATTAATTCGTATTTTACCAGCATGCTTTTATTTTTTATAGTATTTCATTATTGAAAATATGAATATATTGTTCTTGACAACCTTCTGAAGTATTTGATGAATTTTTGTTTGTATTATATTATATAATACTGTTATTTGTTATATTTCATAAGTCAAATGATAAAACTAATAGAATTAATCATAAAGAAATCTAATTAGTTAGTAATAATAAGTTAGTCATTATTTAACTTCAAAATTGATTTTATATATATATATATATATATATATATATATGAATTAAATTATTATTCATGTTTG
Source organism: Caerostris darwini (assembly GCA_021605075.1). Taxonomy (NCBI): domain Eukaryota; kingdom Metazoa; phylum Arthropoda; class Arachnida; order Araneae; family Araneidae; genus Caerostris; species Caerostris darwini. Next base: position 662,543 of record BPLQ01003398.1, read on the forward strand.
CCTTATAAAATAGTATCATAATTAAAATATTTTAATACTTTTAAAAGTTCTGAGAATTGACAAAGTTTGAAGATCATCGATTGAAATTAATAAAATTGTTTAAGGAGTATACTTCTGTTTCCAAATATCTTTCATCAAAATTTGCACTTTTAAATTACAAGTTTTTTAAACATAGTTTATTTAAAATAACTATAAGTTACATTAAATGAAAGTATAAATAATTTTAAAATGACTTTTAAGAGATGTTATTTATTGCATTGATTTGTTATAATAATTTTAAGCCATTGCATTCGCATTCTAAATAGTAATGAAAAAATATTGAATGATATTTTACATGCATTAAAACACATTGTAGTGAATAATAATACTGTATACTATTTTGATGTATAAGTAGTAGTATCTTCTTGGTAGATTATATAAGGTGAATCTAATATTTTTTAAAAACTAAATAACAAAATCTTTAATTTTTATGGCTTATTTAAAGGTTTTGTTGTAGTAATTATTTTTTAAAAAATATTTTACTAGTAATTGAAAATTGATATTTACAGATTCATCCAAAAACATTATGAGGTATTAATAATGAATTTAATAATTAAGGCTGAAAATATATTATATTTATTTTTGTAATTTAGGTTATTAATGTACAGTGTAATTTTTTTGACATAAATAGAATTTATTTCTTATATAAATTGTTAAGTAATAATTTTACTGGTTAAATAATATGATTTAAAAGGAACAATAATTTAAAAAAAAAGAACTAATAATTTTGATTAAGATTTGATGGGAAAGATATATTATTTTATATATTTTCAGTAAGCTTGCAACTTTTTAGTATTTTGGTATCTTCATAAACAAACATTTTTACAGGCGATTTAGTGGCAGGAATTGAGCAAGATGTTGTCTTAAAAATATTCAGTGGCAGTTCTTCTTTTTCCAATGAAACTGTCATTACCTTAAAAGCGTCCAGAGGTTTAAAATTAAAGGTAATCAATGAATTTGTACTTGGAAAAATATATTTAAGTAAAAATTACTCATACAATATTTTAAATTTAATTTGTATATGTAAAAGACATAAGTAGAATTATTTTTATTTTTTATGTCTTTTATTTGTTATTCAATGAACATTTTATTGAATGTGCTGACTGTAATATTTTTAGATTCTGTTCAATGTATTGATAAAAAAAGAAATCACTTCAGTGATTTTTAAATTGTATGCTATTTAATTTAAATAACATTATTTAATTTCTAAACCTTTTTTATATGCTCAATTTTTAAACTTTGATATCAATGAAATAGGAACAAATTTATTGTATATAGTATAAGAAAATAAATGTGAGAATTACTGAACTATTAAATTTAGCGTAAAAAAATATATATATATTTATATATATAATCATTAAAGGAAACACTTCAATTTGAACAGCAAAGAAAGCTTCATTATTTCTTTGAAAGAAATTTGTTGCTGTAATTTTCTACCTTTGAAATGAAATTGTAAAAGTAAAATTTTGTTTAAATGAAAAAAATTATTCTATTCTGAATTTCGTTTTTATTAATTTCATCATAGAGTGAATGGTTATAAGACGATCGATTTAGATGTTGTATGTTTACTAAATTAATTTAGAAAAAAAAATATTTAGTTTTTTTTCATCCTTGGCAGGGTGAAATTTTTTATTTAATCCATGTTTTTTTCATTGACGATTATATAAAAAATGCCATTGGAATGTTTTTTTTAGTTTTATAGTAATAAATTTTATAATTTAAATTTATAATAGTGTGAGGTTTATTTAATTTGGTAAATAAAATGAAATAAATTATACTCTTCAAAGTACATTAATAAAACATTTATGTAAATAATAATTTTATTGTTAATATTGTAGTTCTTGCTCTTTTACAGCAAGAGTGACAGTAAAACAGTCCTTTATATTATAGTTTGTTAATTATTAAATAAAGTTACAATTGTATGATTTTATGAAATATATTTTATAATAATAGAAAGATGATTCTGACCCATCTTGGCTAGAAGAAGTACAAATCATGCTTCCTGAAATGAAACCTTTCAGTTCTGCTGAAATTTCTATAAAAGTCATTGCTCAGTTTCAACTTCAAAAAAATGCAAATCCTGTTGAACATTTCATCACAATATTATGTCCTTGGTCTTCTAATGCTGTGCGTATATCAATACAGTTTCTTCCACCTTTTTTTATTACTCAAAAGCTAAATACATGTGGCATTCGGTAAGCTATAATTTCTTTTAAAGTAGTTTAATTTTTAACTTTATTCAATTCAAATAATGTAGCTTTATAATAAAATGTTTCAATAATACTATGTGCTTTTTTGATCTCTTAACAAACATAAATACTGCATTTTGAAAACATGTTAATATATGAAACTATTTGTTTGTAAACTAAAATATTCAAGTGAGTTTTTGCAATATATTTATTTATTGGAATGTTAATAAAACTTCATTGAACATATTTTAGATATAATTTGTGTCCAAATACAGATAAAACCTGTAATGAAGAGATATTTGTCAGTTAGCTGTAAGATAACAAATTTTGTGAAGATTATTCATTTTGTTCAATACAGTTGAAGCAAAAGTGGTGATGTATGGATTCCTTGTAATTCAATTTTTATGTAAATTAATTTAGATTGATAACCACATCATATATATAATATAGGAATCTGCTTGGCATGTTTCATGTAATACCACAGAGAGAGTTGATCATTGTTAAAGCACATTATGACTGGGAGTTAAACATGGTACTATACATATTTTGTATAGTATATTATTTTATATGGTACTATGTTTATTCTTTTCCTAAATGGAGCCTCATTATAAAGCCCAGAAAAAGATAAATCAGCTCTAGTTTGCTTAAGTTATTTGACAGTATTTTTCAATGTCCAAGGACCTTTGTTGTTGGAGTAGCTGCTTACTGATGTCATGATCAACACTCGATGTTATTACATCATCTTAAAAAACTATTATAGGACTATCAAATATAAGTGATGGAGGCAATTACTCATTAATGTCACATCAAATATTTGGATTTTCAAATCATCATATGAATATTTAACAAAGGATTGTATACATTTTTCATAGATATTTTCTTGGTGCTTTATTATTATTATTTTTTTAATTTGTTACTTTTATTAATGATATGTTTTTTTGAAATATTTTTTAACATTAATTTGAATTGTCATTGCTTACCTTCTAATTTCGATTTGACTTCAATGTTAAAAACTTTTGTTTAGCAATGTAAAACTCATTTTTAGAATTTATAAGTTTCTTATGGTTATTTCAGTTGGAATAATTCAATAGTTTTTTTTCTTTTTAGCTAATGATAAAGCATATATGTATAATCATTACTCAAAATTTTGAATATTTGTATTATTTTTTAGAAAATACATTGAATTAATAGCACATGGTGTGGCACTTCTACAAAAATTTCTCATAAGTAATGTTAAACTGGAATTGGCTGATCAGAAAGATGTAGTTCTTCAACAACTTGGTCCAGCAAAAGATTTGGTAAAATTATTATAATATTTTGCCTAAAGACAGAACTTTTTCTATGACATATTATATTCAATTGCATATTTTTGTTAAAATAATAATATTTATAAAATAAAAGTATGCTATAATTAAATAAAAAGTGTATACAAATGTTTCATTAAACAAAAAATATAATCAGCTTTTTTTATGGGGAAAAAGGGTGAAAAGTTTATTTTAATGTTTATATCTGTAAATCATTAGGCCATAAGATATGTTATTTCATTTAATTTGAAACTAGTAATTTGTTTTAATGTATAGCTTTTGAATTTTTGTTTAGATTAAAATTTTACCAAAAATATATATTAAAATTGGTTGGATTACAGAAAATATTTAAAACTGTATTATTAAAAATAAAGTTTTTGATTTTTTCTAGTTTATTGAAGCTGATATCAATGCTAGTTTTCTTTGGGAAATAATGACTGAAGATCCAAATCAACTGCCATCACATTTCATTTTTAGTCTTGACTATCAATTAATTGATGATGTCCCTCATGATGTACTTCATTTTAATTATGAATTTAAACTGAATCATTATGAGGTATTAAATTTATATTTTCATTAATTCTCTGTGAATATTTGTCAAATAAGAATAGGAGTTGAAATTTCTACTTTATATCTTTTCAGACATTATATGCGCTTAGAGCCAGAATTGAGCCACCACCTGGATCAGAGTTCTGTCGAGCTGGAAATATGTGCTTTTTACACATATCTATTAATCAAGTGAACGATTCAAATGTAACAACACTCATGTATGAAGTGGTTGCTGATCAAGCTGTTTGGGCTGTTTGTGGGAGAACTGCTGGTGGGTTTATTACAAAAAAAAAAAAAAAAAAAAAAATAAAAAAAAAAAAAAACCTTTTATAATCGACTTTATTGATATTTTTTATTCAGATAATGCTATGAATTTTTAATATAAAATTTATATTTACATTCATGAAGTAAGATGAAATAATTACATAAAAGTTATAATATGATATTTGAGATTTATTATTTTTTTACCTAATTTAACAGATTTTTTAAAAATGTTAACATGTTTATACACTGTATGAATTTATGCTATAATAAACTGATTTCAAAGGTTTTTTTTAACAATGTTTGAAATGATTACTGCATTGCTAACATTTATGTTTTGTTTTATCAATTACCAAATACATTATAAATAATTTTGTATTATACATATTTATGTTTTTAATTATGTTTTTCTAATATACCAGAGTATTCTATTTTTTTGTGTTTATTGTGTTAATTATTTGCATTTATTTTGTATTTGTATAATTTTTTCCTTTATTTATAGGAGTTGTTAATATTGATGATTCCAAAAAGCATGGTGTTACTTTAGATGTGAAGCCCTTAATTTCTGGTTTTCTTCCTTTGCCAACAGTACGGTTGTCCAAGTACATTCCAGCTGAACCACGAAAGCCTAAATCAAAAGGTTCGTCTCTTGGCCGACGTTTTTAAGTTGCAATATTAGCAAACTGCAATTTATTTTATAGACATATTCTTCATATTGTTATTTTATAGTGTGCTTTTTTTATCCAAATGGATATGTTTTATAGAGATTTTTTATTATCGTTATAGCTAAAGATTCTATAATAAAATTACTAATTATGCTGATGAATTTTTGATGTATATATATGGTGTGATTTTGATGATATATTAAAATTTGGAACTAAATTATGTTAAAATAGCATTGTTGTTAATATTTTAATTTATTTAAATCATTTATGTCATTAAATTCATGCCATTTGGAATGAATATTAATTCAAATTAGTATATGCATTGCTTTTAATAGTTTAGTTATTATTGTTTAAAGCTAGCATATCATTTTGATCAGTACAATTTTACATACAAAAAGGTAAAAGAAAATTTTTTTAGTAGGAATAAGCAAGAATAAATGTATGCAGGGTTTTTTAAAAAATGAAGGAGCAGATGTATTAATTCAATGTTTGTCGCATAACAAATGGTGTTCATGTTGCACAAAATAAATGATTGCATAAAATAACTTTTGACTTTCTTTTATCCATTGATGTGTAATATATGGCACTTCATTGCTGTTCATTGTAATTAAAAATTCTTAGACCTGCTTTTCATTTAAAAATAGTTTAGTGTTAAAGGCATATTTAAACCATTCCATGTAAAAAAATAACTGCATTTACTATTTAAAAATAGTTCAATATTGTTCATTTATCTTATAATTATAGAAGTAAAGTTTGAAAATAATTTATGTTTTTTTTTTCAGATTCTACACCCTCAAAGGATAGTGGAAGTTATAATTCATCTAATGTTGCTCGATTGGAACCTTTTGACACTGGACAAGTGTATAATTGGAGTAGAGCTAAGCAGGTCGATGTTTTACCAGCTTCCAGTTGTTCGAGCTTAGATGTTTCATCTTAAAAGATTTATTAGTTAAAATCTGTACATAATATTATATGAATAAAAGTTATAATTTTGTATAAAATATTGATTACTCTCAAATAAATTATTTCTAAATAATTATTTCACTTTATACCTCTTTTACTAATGGAAACATTGTGTAATTATTGTTGGAGTATTAGAATATACAGTTTTGGCCAGTATGCTCACACACACATCCAAATATGCCTACAATAAATTTCATTTTTTTAATGATTATTATACATTAATTTTTGGTTTTTAACTCATGGCTGAGGAGATAAAGAAGATTGAGAATGTGGCAAAGAATAGTTGAATCAATAGTTATTAAAAGTCTTCCTTTTCATGTATTGTAAGGTCGATCTATTATATAAATTAATTTTCCAGATAAATGAAGCAGATCTTCAAAACTGAAGGATGTTTCTTGTTTAACAAAAACATGAGTAAAAGAAAAAAAATTGCTGTAGAAAGGTTTTTCGACTAATACTGAGAGCATTCCAATGTAAAATGTTGAATGTAAGATAGAACATGCAAATGAAAAAAAAGAGAAAATCAGAGAAATTGTAAAAAGAAGAAGCCTAAATGATCGTTTAGAGTTCATAACTGGTTTTTATGATGATTAATTGATGAATATTGGATGGAGCGCTATGTTCCACTAAGTCTGTCATTGTGCTCTCAAAATCCTGCGAACTTCGAGAGACAATTTTTTACCTTTCAATTTCTTTTATCTTTAAAAGAGGTGCTGAAAGAATTCGTACTGATGGAAGGAGAGATTTTCTTAATTGATTGGTTGAGGGATGCATCTATATTCCCTGTCAGCGCTTTGATAAATTCTTAAAAGAGAACTGTTTTTTCTTGACAAATGTCTTTAATCTTTTTTTGAGTGTCTAGAGATTGCTTTGTTAACAATTAAATAACATCTTCTTTCGTAATGTAGTTAGAAGATGAAATAGTGCTTGCTTGGAGTTTGGATGCAAAAGAGGTTCCCTTTTAAAATGCAATTTAATCTTCTGGCTTCTATGAATGAAAGATGGTTGAGGGTTTTGAATTTTAAGAAATGATCCTGTGCCGTACGTTTAGTACAGTTATTGACTGTGGCTGTTTGTTCCCTCTGTGCAGTTAGCGCATTTAGGAATTTTGGCTGAGCAGGATCACTATTAAATGAGATGTACTTCAGAATGTACAAGCGATAGGGTGTGTGAAGGAGAAATAGTTGTGACACTGGTGGGGCTTATCAATAAAAAGAGAGATTTTCTACCTTGTAAGCCAAAATTTGACATACTCTGGTATAAGTATTCCTAATATGGTGATTAAAACTGGAGTCGAAAGATTGGGTGTAGCTCGTTTGCTCGTAAATCTTCGCAGTTCTGCTATTATAAATCTTCTCTTCTCTTTCAGTAGCGGCCTGATGGCCAATTGGCTAACGCTCTGGCCTTTGGTACCACAGGGTTCAGGTATCAAATTCTGTGGTGCCATGGGTGTTTGTAGTGGATCGGAATCCATGTTAACTGCAGGTCCCGGTCTGATTAGCTTAAAATGTGCACAAAATGACATATAGAATTACAAACTAAACCTCTTTCAGTACTTTAGCGATTTTTTCGAGGGAAATACGAGTGGAGATATTATGAAGTAAGAATCGGGTTGTAATTTTCTCCACGTAAAGAAATGCAGAAATTGGTACGACTATAATAGCCTTTATATTTGCCAGTTCTCTGGGATAATGATTGGTCGAATTGATTAGATTGCCCTGTCGCGTAATTTGCGTATGGTCGATGATAAGTCTTGAGCTGAAGATACTCAAAATAGTTGTACTCCATTAAATCATTAAATTGGAGTATAAGCATTCGCCATAATTGGCTTTAAATACACTCCCATCGAAATGCAGAACACCCCGAACTACACTGAACATTAAATAAAAAGTAAACCTTTCTTAAGAATATAAAGTAGGACATGAAGAAAAAAATATATAAATGTAGGATTTGTTTGTGTGCTAATCACCAGGTGGCGACACATCACGGGCTATGTGTCTTTGACACAAACCTTTTGCCATGTAGTGGCAGTATTCGACTTTGAACTCTGGCCCTGGGAGAAGGGGAAGAGACCCCCCTAGATGGGCGTGGAAGAAGGACGCTGGCCGACAACGAGAGAGGAGGCGAGACTGGAGCGGGCTGCGTCCAGCAGCGAGAGAAGATGATTGTGATTGTTTAATAGTTAATGTAAATAGCGCTGTATAATAGGGCTTCATTAAATGTTGTTAAGAGAAGCACCCTGTTTCTTTATTGTGTTTGGAAAACTCGCCTAGACTAGCTGTAAATTTGTTAGACTGGTAGAGAAGTCTACATAAATAAGTAGGTAACTTACCTAAATGATGAAAAGTATGAAACTTATGTAAACTAGAGAGTAAAAAAAAAAAAAAAAAAGCTACCAGGAAAACCCAAAACATTAGTCATCCTTGGCGCGACAGATTTCGAGACAGGAGATGTTTTCTTTTTAAGGAGCAGGAGTGCTATCCCTACTTCCAACACTATTACAGTCTTAATAGATCGGGACCTACCCTTTCCGTAAAAAAAAAAAAAAAAAAAAAAAAAAAAAAAACTCTCACTCTGCCAGTAGGCAAACGGCCTTGGCCCACCATAGGGCTGTTGCGCCAATGAAGAAGCTTAAACACAATCGCACTCCTCAACATTCAAAAACGCACTTTTCAGGCTGGAAAACCGATTACATAGAATATATACTCATAAAAAGGCAATTAAACTGATTTTGAATTAAATATAATTAATACACAGTAGTATATTATCCAAAGAAGCAGCTTGAAAGCAAACTGGGCATAGGTAGAGTTCACACTTATATGAATGAAAAAGGCGATGCTACAGCTTAATCAATGGTTACGTAGACAAAAATTACGAAAAACATTTTCTGATCATTCACGATAATTATGATTCATATTATTCATAATTTTATTCAATTCCTTCTATTAGCTCACACTCTCCCTATATATATCTTGTTCAAATTTGCAATCGTTCATAAAATACTTTTTATTCATCCACTCAAGTTCAAGAACATTTTTTTTTTTTGAACTTGTAGTGTATGACACTGGATGTGAATACAGTTTTTTCAAATATTAATTAATTCATTAAATTTAATAAATTAATTTTAGTTTTATATGGGAGAAAAAAATTTCTCTTATATAAGATATATATATTTTTTTGTTCTAATGCAGCTGGCAAACACTTAGACAGCTTGGTCTTGGATGCCTTAACGCAAGCGCTGCACTGACGTTACTCACTTTGCATTACCCAGGGGGCGCGTGTAACTTGAAGATAAGCTACGGCAATATTTTTCGAGGCATGATTCAAAATTGGAATTTCTTTTATTCGACAACAGTTCAGGCACGAATTGGAAGCTTTTCTGCTTCGACATGGAGTCATTTGTGTGACATTTAAAAAGGTTAAAAACGAAATTCTTCTTATATTCTGAGTATTTTGTCTCATCAAAACTTCTTTGGATCCTTTAATATTATTCAAAAAGTTGCATTTAAATTTTTTTGATAATTTTTTTCAAGCTTTAGTTACAGCTCAAATGTTTAACATTAACTAGTACTGTGGAAATCGCACAAACTATTTATTAGAAGATTTCTTGGTATGAAATAGTATTTTAAGATAAAATATCTTCCTTCCTTCCGTCGCTCTACAGTCATCTTGTGTACACGAGGTCTAAACAGACCTAGGACCTACAGTTTAAAGTGCATTCCGAACCCCAACAAATATCCATGCCACCGCCAGGATTTGAACTTCAAGCCTGCCATACCAAAGACCAGAGCGCCACATCACCAGGCCGCTATATAGGAATAAAGTGGCTTCACTTAATAAATAAATAAATAAATAACTGTTTAACTAACTAACAAACTAAATAAATAAATTTCAACCATATTAAATAAAAGTATTTTGGTCTATTCACTTTGAAGATACTACAATGTTTAACTTTTATTTAAGGTATGATATTTAAAAAAAATAGAGAGTTCGCTACTATTGTTTTTCAGATTTTTTCAAGCTATGAAAGAAATATTGTAACACTTTCCACATTTATTTCTGTACAATTTAAATTTGCGTTTTTTCCAGTTTAAATCTGAAAATTGAAAGCTTCATGTAAAATATTCATAATGGAAATGGAACGCAATAAATTTGCTGTGAACTAAATATGGCAACAAAACGTAGAATGATGCTTTTGGTTTATCAAAAATTCTGCATTTCATATCCTGAAAGGTTTCTTAATGTTCACATTTGGGTTTTTGATGAATGTTCTCTTTAATGTTGAAATAAAATTCTAAAAAAATAATTTCTTTGCGAAACTTTCGAAGAAATGTTTTGAGATATAATTGAACAGATGAAACAGACTGCGATTCGAAATCGATTTTAACAGATCAATATGTTACAATCATTTAAGTGCGACGAATATGTTTGAAATATTGTACTTTTTATTCATCAGATCACAGATATCAAGGTTTTTGCAGTAAACGCGAGACATCAACATCGAAAAGTTTAATAAAAAAAGTGTTCAATTGGAAAAATTTTCACCTTCGATTTGACTTTTGCACGCGAAATTTATGACAGAGAGCTCAATTTGCACCGTTTTCTGTCAGGAAAAAGGAGTTTGTCACATTTTATTTTGGAACAGAGCGATGATTCACATCTAGATTCAATATTTTTCGAGACATGATTCAAAATTGGAATTTCTTTTATTTGACAACAGTTCAGGCACGAATTGAAAGATTTTCTGCTTGAACGTCATAGCATGTGTGTCATTTATAAAGGTCAAAGACAAGTATCTTCGAAAATTTCGAGTCTATTGTCAGATCTAAACTTCTCTTAATCTTTTAATATTATTCAAAAAGTTGCATTTATATTAAAAAAAACATCAGCCATTGCCAATAGTACTTAAATCAGCTCTAGGGTGATCTTAAGGAATTCAGTTAATAAACAATCTTAGTAATAGAAATATTTGGAATTAACGGAGTGGCAACGGATCTGACTTTTCTTGCTAAACGAAGTTCTATATGATTAAATAAAAATGCAATGGATTTTTTTTAATGTAAACCACGAGATATAAGACATAATGTGTATTCGAACGAAGAAGTATTCTGCAGAATTTCACTGGAATATTCAAAAATTTCCATTTGATATCTTTCGAAAACGGTACTGTGCACAGGAGCCCCTCTTTTTATACGAAATGGAGAGGATCATCATGGAAGCTTGTCTTGTATCCAAACGGTACAGAAGGTAGCTATTCTGATATGGGACTTTATCTTATGAAAGTGCATCCTTTTTTGGATAATAAAACGTACCATATAAATTTGACCGTTGGACACTGCGGCGAGCTTCCTCATAATGAAATTCTTTACAAAAATAGGAGGGATTTTCCGGTAGGAAATAAGGATTTTCTGCCAATAAATCCGGGAAGCAATATCTTCGAAAAAACTGTCGTCGTGAGCTGCTATCTAGAGGAAGTCCACTCGCACACCGATGATCTGAGCGATGACTTTAATATTTACCAAAGGTTATCTGAAGATTTGAAAAACTTGTATGAGAGTCGAAGATATTCAGATTTGAAATTTCTTGTAGATCGTTGCGAGGTACACGCCCATAAATGTAGATTAAATTCTCGATGTTTTGGTTTCCATCGCCAGTTCGGTTACAGGAACATGCGGGATATGCCAGAATGTGTAGAAGTTACCCATATTTCTTTTGAAGCATTTGAGCAATTTATTTCCTTTCTATATTCTGGTGAATTGAAGAACACGGAAATCTCTTTGGAATTACTTGGATATGCTGACAGACTAAATGTTTCATCGCTAGCACGGTGTGTAGGAGTTCCATCTGGTGAATATCATGCGAAAACTTCTCCTAAAATTGAGCATCTGATTTTAAAGTGGAATTTAGATGAAATTCAACAATGGTTTGCAGATTCAGTTCCACCTGTACAAGTATTCCGAACCAAATGTTTACGGCCTTTGCTCTTCATCGTGCAGTTGTTGGTTTTGGAGGTGAGCGAAGACGAAAGATGGCTTGAACTGAAAATGAAATTTATAGATTACTCGCGAAGTGAATTACTTGACGACTCATCAATTTCTGTAGCATGGAAATTAACACTGGGAAGCAACAATGACTCGTTGGTTTTCGAAGAAGTAGAGAGTAAATATATTCTAGAGAAGGAATGGTATGATACATATTGCTTGAGATTGCCTAATGTTCCCTTAAAAACACTCTGTTCTTTGAATTTAACAGCAGAAAATTGAAAATAAAGAACTCCTTTAAAGCAGTTATGCTATTAGTTTTTTGATATTGTTGCTTAATGGATTGAGTTTTAGATAATGAAAAAAAAAAAATCAATATTTTTTATTGTGAAGAATGGCTATACGTATGATTATGGAATACAATAGGATATTTCCGTGTAAGGAACTGAACTAATGAAAAAAGAACAATCTCATAAAAATTGATTGATTGATGCACTTGTTATTATTTTAAATTGATGTAGCACATTCTTATTTTTAAGTCAAACATGGTTAATGATAAATTTAATTAGTTGGTACAAAGATAATTTTATGGGGGGTTTTGTTCATGACTATTCATAATTTTAATGTTTTGTTGTAATTTATATTTTGAAAATGTATTGGATTACAAAAAACGTGTTATGATTGTAAAAATTGTAATCAATATTTGATGATGAATGAAGTGGTATATGGGGATGTGAAGCAACAAGGACTATAATCCCCAAATCATTATATATATGAACAGTTAGTTTTTCCTTATTTTTAATATGTCACTCTCCACAAACGCTCTACGATCGTGTTAGACCGGGACCTACGGTTTAAAGTGGATTCCGAACCTCTACAAACATCCATGGCATCGCCGGGACTCTAACCCGAAACCTGTGGTACCGAGCGCCAGAGCGCTAGCCACTCGGCCATTCAGGCCCCTTTGTAATCAATAGAATTTAATGAAATTTGTCAATAAACAAACAGCGCGTCACAAATTAGGGGGGAAGGAGTATGATTATTTTCTGTTTTGAAAATACACAAAATGAAATTATATAATTATATCAAGAAAACATGGTACATGAAAGTCAATGTGTAATCAATTTCACCATTCAATCATTCAGTGTGATCACTTGTAAACGTTATACAGTCGATGTTACCATTGTCTAATTAATATCAATTTTTAACTCAGCTGAAAGCGAAGATTGTTTTGTGAAGACAATTTGAAAACACTGAAGGATTTGCAAGAGGTTTTTAAATACCGCAATACATCTCCCTAGAACATTCCAAACGGACTTAATTGGGTTTAAATCCTAAACTTATCGGTGAATCTTAATACAAATAATACAACATTCGGTGGTATTTTCCACCAACCGAGTGTAGTTTAACTTTATCGCTTTGTACTAAGAAAGAGCAGTAACAATGCCGTCAACTGACCAGTAACAGTCTAAGGACGATGTACAGGTAAGTAAGGTCATACAAAGAGATGCCCGTCTGGAGTCATCAAATTTATCTCTTTCATAAATGATGAAGGTTGAATCCTATTTTGGGACACCAAATTCGTCAAGTCGCCAAACCAGCAATGACGCACAAAATGTAGTACGATGTTAATAAGCATTTCAGAAGAATATGACAACCTCATTTATCATTACGCGCTGCTCTGTTATTTAATTTTAATTACATTATTCGTGTAAAATAATTACGTTGAAGTAATTTAAAAATTTTTGCTGCATTTCCTTTCTGAAAGCAAACTATTTAGTGCATTATATTTTATGCGTAAATCGTTAAATTAAACAATATTTTACGTTAGCTTTCAAATTTTAACTTCTTTGTTGATACGGATGTTTCAGATCTCCTATATTAAAGTCCTAGTTCTTTTAGCTTTTTATTTTTATTTATTTCCTTTGTGGTAAGTAAAGGATAAAAAAGAAGAATTAAATTCAGAACTGGTAGAATTCCCTAACTACAAAGCAAAATGTAATTACAAATTTTTTTTTATATAAATTTCTATACTCTGTTTATAAACTCCAAATGTTATTTTCAGCAGTATTAGCTGACTGTTCTTTTGAAATATTTGTATATCTAATACGTTATTTGCGTAAAGTAATTATGTTGAAGTAATTTGAAAATTTTTGGCTCATTGCATTTTTTTATAGAAGCAAAATATTCAATGCGTTATATTTTTTGCGTAAATGGGGATTAAAGACTCTAATTTGAAAGTAAACAATATTTTCTGTTTAAACAGCTACATCACATCAATCAATAGAAACTTCAAGAAATAATATATCTATATTGGATCGATTAGCCAAAAAATATAATTTAAACAAAATATTTATTTAAACAATCTCTTAGGTAGTCGTATAATTGGTGTACATTTCAGGATGTGGTCTATTTTAAACCCTTCGTTACTTTTTCTGTGTGTATTAATCGCTCTCTGATACGTATACTTTAATTAATTTTATCAATCGATTTTTCCTTTATTAATAATATAAATAATTTTTAAGCAATTTTCTACTATTTATTTTTCAATCAGATTTTAGGAAAAGTCGTTTAAAAAGATTATAAAAGTATATTAAAATGTATAATTATGCATTACACTGAAGTGACAAAAGTCATGGGATACCTCTTAATATCGTGTCGGCCCTCCTTTCGCCCGGCGAAGTGCAGCAACTCGACGTGGCATGGACTCAACAAGTCGTTGGAAGTCTTCTGCAGGAATATTGAGCCATGCTGTCTCGATAGACGTCCATAATTGTGAAAGCGTTGATGGTGCAGGATTTTGGGCACGAACAGACCTCTCGATGATGTCCCATAAATGCTCGATGGGATTCATGTCGGGCGATCTAGGTGGCCAGATCATTCGTTGGAATTGTCCAGAATGTTCTTCAAACTAATCGCGAACAGTTTTGGCCCGGTGACATGGCGCATTGTCATCCATAAAAATCCCATCGTTGTTTGGGTACATGGAGTCCATGAATGGCTGCAAGTGATCTCCAAGTAGCTGAACATAAGCATTTCTAGTCAATGTTCGGTCCAGTCGCACCAGAGGACCAAGTCCATGCCATGAAAAAACAGCCCACACCTTTACGGAGCCACCACCAGCTTGAACAGTGCCTTGTTGACAGTTTGGGTCCATGGCTTCGTGGGGTCTGCGCCACACTCGAACCCTACCATCAGCTCTTACCAACTGAAATCGTGACTCATCGGACCAGGCCACGGTTTTCCATTCATCTAGGGACCAATCGATATGCTCACGTGCCCACGAGAGTCGCTGCAAGCGATGTCGTTCTGTCAGTAAAGGCACTCGAGTCGGTCTTCTGCTGGAATAGCCCAAGAAAGCCAAATTTCTCCGCACAGTTCTAACAGACAAGTCCCTTGTACGTCCCACATTGATTTCTGCGGTTATTTGACGCAGTGTTGCTTGTCTGTTAGAATTTACGACTCTTTGCAGATGTCGCCGGTCTCGGTCGTTAAGTGCAGGCGGTCGACCACTGCGCTGTCCATGGTGGGATGTTATGCCTGAAATTTCATACTCTCGGCACACTCTTGACACAGAGGATCTGGGAATGTTGAATTCCCTAACGATTTCCGAAATGGCATGACCCATGCGTCTAGCTCCAACTAACATTCCGCGTTCAAAGTCTGTTAATTCCCGTCGTGCGGTCATCATCACGTCAAAACCTCTTCACATGAATAAATTGAACAGAAATGAAAGCTCTGCGAAAGTACTGCGCATTTATACCTGTTCTACGCGATGCTACTGCCATCTGAAAATTTGCATATTGCTATCCCATAATTTTTGTCACTTCAGTGTAAGTAATTATGTATAGAAAAATACTTTGTCATATATTATAATATTTTTAAATTTCTGCAGTTAGCTTTTAGATTGTAAATTCTTTGTTGATTAGTACGTTGTTTTACATCAACTTTATGCAAGTCGTTTAAGCTCTTTTAATTATTTAATTATTTATTTATTTATTTTTATTTATTTCCAATTATGGTAAACAACCCGTTTTAAGGATAAAGAATAAATTCTGCGTTGAAAGATAGTAAGACGGACGTACCAGTTGATTGTGGAGTAAATTATACTCTGAAAACTTCTACATCTGCATTAAAAAGCTAATACAAAAATGTAGCAGCATCAATTAAAAAGGTTGAAAAGGAATTTTTACAAAATTAAAAACGAAAAGAAAAATATACAAGCCATTTTGAACTGAGCAATTAGTGGTCCACTTTAGGATTCCTGAAAAATTTAAACAACTATTGTAATGGTAAAGGTCTTTCACAATTCCTCGATCGTAATGTTTGTTTGTGTCAAAAGCCACTAGATGGCACCATGAGTCATTCGTGCACAATTAAGAATTAAAATGAACTTAATAACCTCTATAAAAAGATAACAACAAGAATAGTTACAATTAAACAAATTAAACTTAATTAATTTATTTCATCGCCTTCAAAGTAATCCCCTTCGGACACAATGCACTTATTTTCAATGCATGCTAAAAAATTATTGGCCGATGACCTTCAAAGCACGCGTCGATTCATATTGAATCTCTTCAATTGAGTTTCAAAACGGTATCCCCAGAGTGGTCTTTTGAATTTAGGGAATAGCTAAAAGTCGCACGGTGCTAAATTAGGTGCTAAATTTTTGGCGAAAAAGTCACAAAGAATGAATGCAGTGTGAGCAGGTGCATTATCATGATGCAAAACCCAAGAGTTGTCTTTCCATAAATGTGGCCTTTTTTTGTGAATAGCTTCATGGAAACGACGCATAACACTCAAATAATCCTTGTTGACAGTTTGGCCCCGCGGAAAGAATTCATAATGCACCACACAATATTCGCTCGATTGATCGGTGGTTTTCGTGTCATAAGCATAAATCCAAGTCTCATCTCTAGTTACGATGCATTTCAACTTGTCCTGATAGTCGGAAAGCATTGTTTCACACACTTCACATTGACGATGTTTTTCCAAAAAATTCATTATTTTCGATACCAATAGAGATTTGACGCTTTTGAGGCCTAAAATGAAATTGACCGATCCTTTTGTTTTCTACGTTTCCGCAAACAAAATTTAATGCAAGTTCTGTGCTCATTTCAAAAATTGTCGGAATCAGTTTTAGCGTTTCACAAAGCCAAGCGTAACTCAAACACTAATGAATATTTTGACAACAAATTTCACTCAGATGTCAAGGACAGTGCCAGCAACCTAAAAGAGAAAAAAATTTTTTAATTCCTTAAGCTCCGGAAATTTTAAATTGGAAATTGGTCTTTTTTGTTGGACACAGTAGTATTTTTTGTTAATATTGATTTTTATTCATAAAACCTTCATCAAAAAAAAAATCAAGTAAAGATGTTATGCTTGTGACGAGGCAGATTCTTCCTCATTTAGCATTTTATTGCGAAAATATCATCTAACATCATTTACTTTTCCTATTTCATTCAGCAAGCAGTTGTTGAACACGTCAATGACAAAGTTTTACATGTCGTCAATTTATCTTTCCTTTGAATTTCTGTCAACATTTAAATAATTTTGTATAAGCTTATTCATAATTTCCATTGCAATAGCTATTCTTTTTTTCAAAAAATCAGTTGAAAATTCATTCAGAAATCGAAAAAAAAAACTTGAAATTCATTTGAAAATCTTCAGAAGCTCTAATTTCGTCATCTTCGTGCACTTGTTGTCAGAATTTATAAACGACAGATTCACTTTTAAGATTTCCCTTAGATATTCTTGGTAATCAATCGAAATGCCAATCTCTTGTGTTTTGTTTTCGTACTGCCGAACCTCATTAATTCTCGGAAGTAGTTCTCAGCCTCTATTAGACCATCTCCTCCAAGAAGATCTACCATGCAAGATTTCTTCAACAGCTCTCCGTAGTGCTCTGGAAGGATTTCAGGAGGAATTCTTTCGTGCAAATGGCTCCAGTCGCCGCCCTTTGGCTACACGAAAATCTACAAGAAAAATTTATGTTATTAGCAGGTATCCACAAATATCCACAAATATCCAATATCCACAAATATTTTCAAATATCCACAGCTACTCACACGATTCTTGAGTTTCTTTGGCACAAACCCCAGACAGAAGTTGATGAGAGATGAAGCTATGGAAGGCATATTGACAATATGATACGATGCAAGTCGTATAGGCAAGGCTTTTTGAAATGCATATAGTTATCATATATACAAGGATATCTTAATTTTAGCAGCTGTCATATTCTTAATGTACTATATCGTAAAAACAAAAACATAAATTACGTTAAATAAATTACAAAGGATCTGATGTTATAGTCTGTAATAAAAAAGGAAAACTTGAATAGAATATTTTTCTATTATTGGTATGATATCTTTTTTTATCGAGCTACAGTTCTATTATTTTTTCTGATGACTCGATTATGACGGGTGAATCGATTACTTGTTAGGGGTGCTAGTGAGACATGCATGGCGCGAAACAATTTTGAAAGAAAAAGTTCAAAAGTCGCTGAACCTTTTTCATCTTTTTTTGGATATAATGTAATTTTTTATATTCATTACTAAAATTTAATTTGGAGGGAATTTAATTGCACAAAATTTAATTCTTTTGTGCAATTAAATCCCCTCCAAAAATACCTTTCTCCTCTATTATGCCGCTCTGTTTGAATTCAACTGACTTAGCTGCTTGCCAATTTTCCATGTAATCGATGGTGGAACTATACTTTTAAAAACATAATATTAGTTTGGCATAATACCATTCAGGGCCTAATGACCGAGTAACAAGCGCTCTGGCACTCGGTGTCACATGTTTCGGGTTCGAGTCCCGGCGGTGAATGGATGTTTGTAGTGATTCGGAATCCACTTTAAATTGGAGGTCCCGGTTTAATATGACTGCAGAGTGTTGTACGTAGGACTGACAACCCTACCCCGTAAAAACAAAACATTTCCAATCTCGAAATCTGACTGTAGCAGACGGCCTTGGCCCACCATAAGGGCTGTTGTACCATTGATGATGATGATGATAATACCATTCAATTATACAGTGCAACAAATTCAATTTATTTAGAATTTTCGAAGTATTATCAAAGTTTATTAACATTTATACTAACTCGCTGTTCAGGCACACTCAGGAGAAGGTCCTAATGCTTTTGAAGTGAGTTTTTACTTTTTTAAATCCTAATTTTAAGATGTTCGTGTTTGTACAGATATAGTATAATCCAGGGGTCTCCAAACTTTCCAGCCTTAGGGCCATAATGTTCACTCCAGTAAGTACCAAGGGTCAAAACCGTTTTGATTTTCCTGCCATTATCTATAATTTCTAGACTAGTCGCCGAGTACGCGCTCTGAGCGAGCATACGCTTGCTAAATTTGCTGGTTCAATTACTATTGTGCGTATCGATACGACCGTGACACTTGACGACATCTAGTGGTTAAAAGCTGAAATAGGTAGGTATAACTACCGAGGGTATCCGCGGGATGTTCACTAATTTATAATGTTAGTGGGATTCATTTCAATTATTTGTTAGTTGGTATGCTTAAGTTACATTTTCTGCATATTATGCTTGTCATTAAGCTTTACCTAGCAAGTCAATAAAACCGAGTTATTATCAATAAAACGTCAATAAAACCGAGTTATTTTGATTCTGTGTTTTTTTATCCAACTTATTACAGCAACAATAAGCTATTCGCTGTCGCGGGCCGGATTGTTGACACTGGCTGGCCGGATGTGGCCCGCGGGCCGTAATTTGGCGACCCCTGGCCTGACCCCGCACTCTAAAAGGAAAGAAAACACGTTTCTCGATTCTAAAGTTGTATTGTGTCTCTTATGGTCCATACAAAAATGTTCTGGAAATTCATTCATAATATTTTCGGTACTTATATTTAAGGGTCATTCATGTGAAATAATTCAATGTTTTACTTACCAGTACGACTTCAAAGTAAAAGCTTACCAGTACGACTTCAAAGTAAAAGCGTGTAATCTTAGGAGTGTAGTGAAATACATTACGGTACTGAAACCCAGAGGCATCCACAATCACAGACATACCACACTTTTGAGTTGAGGGATTTTTGAGTAAGGTTTCTCCTATTATCAGTGGTAGGTAGGCCATTTCTTCTACCGACAATTTCGAATGGTCGACTTTTCCTGTGTAATAAATTCAAGACGTTCAATAAGTCCATGGTCTCAAAAATTGCACTTTTTTAATATTAGTTATGCGAACTTCAGGTAGGTTTATTAAAGTGAAAATACATTTTGTTATGCAGGCATTTTTCTTCGAATAACAAAGTTAAAATAGTCTGATATCTATAAAAGGATTTTATTCTTATCTTTCCTTCGTAATTTGATTCTGACATAAAAAGATGACCTGGTTTAAAATCTTAATTTGTTTATAATATTGGTCTTCTTGGTAACGAAATGGCAGCCTTTTTGGAAAAAAATAGGAACTGGTATTCTGCAAAGGTCTTGTAGAGATCTTTCCCTGCATTGTGCTAAATTAGAGATAAAGAGAAGGGGCCTGATGGCCGAGTGACTAACGCTCTGGCGTACCATACCACAGGTTTCGGGTTCGAGTCCCGGTGGGGTCATGGATGTTTGTAGAGGTTCGGAATCCATTTTAAACTGTAGGTCCCTTTCTAATAGAATCGTAGAGCGTTGTAAGGGTAGTGTGACTCGCGTCCGTAGCCTATCCTGAAGCTACACGTACCCCCTGGTTACTGATAACTGAGTAACAGTGGTGCAGCTCTTGCTTAGGGCATAAATATTAAATGCCTCAGTATCGCCAGCTGCATTAGAACAACAACAGAGATAAAGAGAATTTTCGGACAATCGTTTCGATTTATTACATGCAACTGATTTCATCTACATTTTATTAAATAAATAATTCTTTTTAAAAAAAGGGTATTTAATTATCTATTTTGCTTATTAACTCAAAGGGCATGAGACCACCGCTATGCTTCAACATTTTACAATGAAGGAGCTAGTGGCCACTACGCGGCCAAGGATCTCCGTAATAATCTACAATATGAGAACAATCGTTTCGTCTTGTGACTTCCCAAGATACTGGGGATTCGTCCTGGAATGCTCTTTGTGGACCTCACTGCGTCCCGGATTCACCCTGTATTGCTGCCGTGGCCATGTTTAAACTTTTGACTGGATACTGTTGTCTTAGGTCCTGTTTGTTTTGTTTTAATTCGATTTCTTTTTTAATGGCTCGACGACCCCATGGTGGGCCAAGAGCGTCTGCCTATGGGCAGATTCCGAAGTATGAGAAGTTTTTTTTTACGGGATAGGGTTGTCAGCCCTACCCTCTACAGTCATGTTAGACCGGGATCTACTGTTCAAAGTGGACTCCGAACCACTACAAACATCCATGGCACCGCTGGTACTCGAACCCTATGGTACCGAGCGACAGAGCGCTAGTTTAATTTGACTACTTCAACTAAATGTGTTTCAAGTGATTCTGGACGGGCCACGATTGCTGCTCATCTGGATGAGTGCTCTGCACTAAATGATTTGGATTGTATTGTTAAGAAGTATTGCAGAGCTCTTTGCTTAATGACCTATTGGTCAATGACCTGGTATTTGTCTAATGATACTAATAATAAACATTTACAATTTTCATAAAACAATTTTTGTTTACGTTAAATTGTTTTAAAATGTCTAAAGTTGCACAAACTATTCATACATAATTAGTATTAGATGTTAGTTGATATTTTTATGAAAGTAAAAAAATTACTGCTGGACAATTTTTAAATAGTAATTTGACAGATTTACAAATTTTGAACATCTGGATTTCGATTATCAGAACAATTTGGTATTGACCGATTTTACTAAATAAAAATTGAAAATATTTCAATTAAAACTATAAATATTTATTAAATAAATCACATCACATTGATGCATACATAATATTTATTAAAAATGAAAAAAAAAATTTTACCCATTTCACTTATTAACACCAGCGATCCATCTTGGGGTCTTTGAGATAAGATCCACAAAAATCTCTGTTTCCGAGCTTTGGCAAGGAGCAGACTGCAATTCTTAAAAAAATCTACACATTTATCCTGCACCTTGTGGTAATCTTGAAGCCTGGTAAATGCTTTTGAAGTATTGAATTTTGCCACCCTTAGAAATCTTAAAAGGAAGTCTTCATCTAGGTTAGGTTCGAAGTCTTTTAATCTAGAAAAGGTAACATCTGGATTAAAAAAGACAAATTTTTCTACAGATCAAATATATGTTAAAAAAATATATTATTGTATCGAACATAGCTTGTTAATATATTCTTGTATGGAGTTTTTTAACAACGCATTTTAATTAGTCAATCATTTGTTAGAAAATTTTGAAGTCTTTGTATTGAGTAAACATTTCCAAATTGATCCTCATCAGATGCATGGTTGAGTTGCGGATATTTTTTTTTGTTCTGATGCAGCTGGCAAACACTTAAACACTTGTCTTGGATGCCTTAAGTCAAGCGCTGCATCGACGTTAGTCACTTTGTATTACACAGGAGGTGCGCGTAGCTTGAAGATAAACTACGGATGCAGAGTAACAATTCCTCCGCAACGCTCTATGCTCTTGTCAGCCAGGAACCTACGGCGTAAAGTGGATTCCGAACCACTACGAACATCCATGGCACCGCCAGGGCTCGAACCCGAAACCTGTGGTACCGAGCGCCAGAGCGCTAGCCACTCGACCATTCAGGCCCTTGAGTTGCGGATAATGTGTTGGACTTCAAAATCTAAGTGCGCTTGGATCGAAATCAGGTATTTGAATGCAAACCAAAAGCGATTGTTCATGCAATTGCAAAAAGTATGAACGTGTGAACCTCAATGTCAATTTTTGGCACTGTACTAGCGTTCTTCTACATTGGCGTAGCAGCTCCATGCAATGGCTAATTATGGCTACAAAATCAGACTTTGAAAAAACAAAATGGTTGTTTATATATTTAATTACATACTATTTACATTACATATTTAATTACATACATTAAATTACATACTATGTACAAGATGACTGATTTTAACAATAACTACATAAATATAAATTAATTAATAATATCTATATGATTTTAATAATATAAAAATTGTAAAAAAAAAAAAAAAAAAAAATCCTTACCTAGAAGCTTTTCTCGAAGTTGTTGGAAACATTGCGTTTTCGCTCCTCATCAACTTTTTGCAACAGAGACTCATTTAGTGTCGTTGCATCATAAGGAACGTATTTCATCCTTTTACACTGAAATGTTAAAAAATACGTTAACAATATGTAAAACATTTTTAATTATACCATCAAGTCATATCGAAATTCTTTAACTATTTAAAATAAATATTTCCAAAATTTTATCTATATCAATATCTATAACCACAATGTTATTTTGCAGATGAAACAGGGCTTTACTTCTATTACGTTGTTCTGCTTTTTACGTCACTTATTGCCAAATATTATTTTGCCAAAATTTTATTCCTAAATTGCTTTTACGCCAAATTTAATAGCTTTATCGCCAAATTATTGTGTAGAATTATATTTTACTAACTCACATAAATGTATCATTTAGACAAAAATAATAATCGCTGTTACGATAAAATTATACCAAAATTATTCACTAATGCACCTTTTTTTTTCTATTATGTCAAAAAATATTTCATGTTGTTTACGATGCCACCAAATCTGAAGCTGCGGTGGCGTTAATACGTAAGTACCGAATTCTTCTAGAATATTGTAATCCTAAAGAGCAAGATTGGCGACTTCCTCAGTTCCTTCCGAATTATTACAGTATTCTAAATTCGAAACGGTTATTGCGCTTCATATCAGTTGATAAAATATTTTCAATTTAATTGAATATTTGAAATGTTCCTGTTTTTTTAGGCGATTTAGCACGGAATTGGGTACTTGCATATTAACGCCACCTTAGCTGCAGTTGCGCCAATAAAGAGCAATCGTGTTGTTCCCACGCGCACGCAGTTATCTTTTGAACGCCAACCGCAGGTACAGATTTGGCGGTTTTTAAGTGGCGCCAATCTGCACTTTATTGTAGCTGTTAGATTGGCGCCATTTAAAAACCGCCAAATCTATAGCTGTTTGATTGGCGCCACTTAAAAACCGCCTAATCTGTAGCTAAGGTGGCGTTAATACGTTAAGTACCCGAAATTGTAATTAAGGCAACCCTTTTGTTTGTTTATTTGGCAAGCTGGCAATCAATTTGGCACAAAAGACACACGATTCTAGATTTTTACTCAGTTTTCAATGAAGTTAAGTATGAATATAAGTTTGTACTTGATAGAATGGCAAAATAATTTTGTTAAATGTTTATATCGTTTACACAGATTTGAAATATGTGTAAACACATTAAATGCGTACGTTTTTAATCGCTTACATTTTTATTTTGTTTCATTTATCTTTCAAAGTCTGTTAAAACTATATTGGCACTCAATAATCCATAGGCCATAGTCTCGATTGTGTCGGAATAAAGACCGCCTATTATAAATGGTTGATTTCCCTTGTAAATTTTAAAACATATATAATTAAAATCATACGTAAAATCACAGTTATAAAAGTTTTTGAAAACACATTTTTACACATGATAAAATGGATTAAAAAAGGAAGCCTCTTAACGTCGATATTTAAAGTTATAAGAAATAGAAATATGGAAGAGATTCTAAAATTTAAAATACTAGGAAAAGTTATTTTTTTTATTAAATTATCTTTTTCTAAATATACACGCATAATTAGTGTAGTGTAATTTCTTTCCAAAGAATTACCTGAATTTCAAGCATTTTAATATTAGGGGTATGAGTAACAAATGATTTCCTTGTCTTTTTTGCTACAAACTTTTACCAATAAAACTGAAACAGGTAGAATGACATCAATATTTAAAAAAAAACTTTTGATAAAATAATTTCTTTAGAGATGACCTAAGTTTTTCTTCCTCAAAACAAAAGACGGTACTTACGTATTAACGTCACCGCAGCATAAGTTGCGCTAATGCGCCAATAAAGAGCTGCCAATACGCCAAAATAGAGACTGTTTTGAATCTACGTTAAACTCTATATCGGCCCATTTTCCACCGAAATCCGATTGACTACTTTGTGTTTAAATAAAGTGTTTTGAATTTTGAAAGTGTTTTGATTTTAAATAAAGTGTTTTATATATTTTATGATTTGTCACAAAAATTGGCGTAGATTGGCGTCACATAAAAACCGCCAAATCTGTAGCTGCGGTAGCGTTAATACGTAAGTACTCAAAGGACTTGATTAAAAAAATCGATGAGTAGACATTAATATACGAAAAATTGTTTGGAATAATACGAAAAATTTGTTTGTTATTCCAACAAACGAAATCGGCTAAAGTAATGTGGTTGACTAATTTTTTTACAATTATTTTTTGCGATCAACACGAAAAACTACAAAAATTTATCCTTGCTTTAGCAAGGGTTTGTGGTACTCTATGAGATAAAAACTTTACAAAAGAAACAAAATATTTTCATTTATATAGATATTTCATTAATACCTCTCATTGTTATTATTATATTTATTCAATTCCTTCTATTAGCTCACACTCTCCCTATATATATCTTGTTCAAATTTTCAATCGTTCATAAAATACTTTTCGTTCATCCACTCTAGTTCAAATACACTTGTAGTGGATGACACTGGATGTTAATGCAGCTTATTTCAGTAATTAAATTTAATTAATTAATTTTAGCTTTATTTAGATTTAAGTTACATATATCTACCAATAGATGGTGCCAGACAAACTTAAAAAAAGGAATGAAAATTATTTATAAAGGACTTTGCTGCAATAGAGTGAAAAAAAGGAGGAATTGACTTTAAAAAAAATTGTTTTTATATTACTTGTTATAGTGGAATAGTTAATTTATATCAGAATTTAATGTGTTTACAAAAAATTTTAAAAAAAGTTTAGACTGAATTAGCTTAGAGTACATTGCTTTGTTAAAGAAGAAATTTTAAAATTATAGTAATAAAATTTAATGGAAAAAAATTACTTGAGAACAATTAAAGTAGGAGCTCGAAAAAGCTAAAAGCCCCCCTCCTTCCCCCCCAAGAAAAAAAAAGAAAGAATAATTTAAAATGATTTAAAAATAAAATAAAAATACATAAAAATAATACTATTAAAACATGATACAGAATAAGCCCAAAGCTATAACAAAATACACCAACTCGAAGTAGAAATTTAAATAAAGTTTGATGTGGTACCAATAGATGGCGCAATCGCTTAGTGATACATGTCTTTCTCGTTCGTTGATTGTGAATATTGTTACATATATTGTTTAAGAAAAAAAAAATTGAGTTTGAATGAGAGTTTTTTATTTTAACTTTGAGACAGGTTACTGAATTTAAATATAATTTAATAATAAAATAATATGTTTATATATATATAGATAGATAGATAGATACCAATCGTTGGCGCCCTCGCGTAATGATACATCTTCTTGTGAAGTGTAATATATTAATAAAATGTTAATTTTTATTATAGTATATATTATATATATATATATATATATCCGGAAAATCCGGCCCTGAATATGTCAGTGCATTGTGTTTATTCGAGTGGTGAAACTTAACAGCTTTAAATTATATATATTTTTTAATTTTGTATCTACCACTAAAATTTTGAAATACGTATGAATATATACATTAAACTGACTGCGTTCTTCAACGAGGAGACTAGAGGTACTTCTTTACTTGAAATCTGCCTTAATGGGCAGATTATGTATCCAAAGTGAGATAAATTCAGAACAAGGCCATCACCTTCTGCCACCCAGTGGCGGGGTGTTGGAACTGTTCCATCTGAACTCATAGTACTGCGTTCGGCGGGAGACCCCTTCTGAATGGTGAGAGCGTCTTGTTAGGAAACATGAACAATAAAAGTTTGGATTTCCCGCAGTATGGAAACAGGTAATCATTTGATAAGTGATCCACATGGGAAAATGTTCAGGAAACCAGGTTTCGTCGATTTGTGTTGGTGCGAATCAGCCACTAGCTTCTATCTTGAGTTGGAGTCCTTTGAAGTGTTGAGATAATACATTGAAAAAGAAAGCAAGCAAAGTCTAATAGGTGACTTGCCCAGATATATATGTATTACATATAAAGAATTAAAAGAACGAGTCATATAACGTTTTGAAGTAACCGAAATTTTTTTTTTTTTTTAAAGGAAACCAGGTGTGTTGAAACGAATACCAGATGTATCAGTGTCATATGCGTAGTTCAGCAGCTTGAAGAATCAGTTATTGTAAAAGCATGTCAAGGAATACATTTGCATTCCAGCAATCAAGGTAAAAAATTCAGGTTTGTTGACACCTTTGAGGAAGGCAGATATATCAGTGTCATATGCGTAGTTCAGCAAATTGAAGAATTATTTGTTGTCAATGCAGCAAGCATGTCCAGGAATGCATTTGCAATATAGCAATGAAGAATAATCGCAGATTAAATAGTTCATTGACTTCCATAGACGGAATAGATTTTAAATATCAGAGTGTAAAAAAAAAAAAAAAAAAAAATATTTGAATATTTTGTAGTTTTATTTTTTCATTTATATATTTGTTAAAATTTCGATCTAATTATTAATTTCATTTATAGAGATTTGCAAAATGTGTTCTTTTACCTCATTTTATTTTCAAGTTTTAGAAACTTAATAAATAATTGGATCTTTTTTTCAGTTCAAAGAATATACTGAAATTTCCAAGATTAACAATAATATTTTCACTCTATCACATTATATTTGTAGGTAGTCATAACTAAATTTGAAGTTGTATGTTTAAATTGATTTTTTTTTATTTATAACAATTGTTATTAAATTTAATGTCAATTAATAACAATTGTTATTAAATTTAATCTGCCGGAGAATGCTAAACGCCCTAGGGCGGTCTTATATAACCAGCAATTACCGTCGAGGAATTAGTTCAGTTGTCAGGAGCGTTGGTTCTGTTTCCATTTGGCTTCGGGTTCGACCCTGACCTGTTCCTTTAGGCATCATTTCTAGCAGCTGCAACGCCATCCTGTGGTTTATTTTATTTTTTTAATTATTTGCTTTACTTTTACTTTACATTTCTTTTATCCTAATTTATATTTTTTATTATTGAAATTCTCTGATTTACTCGTTGCTCTTTTATTTTATTTTGATCTGTTGATTTGTACGGACCTTGGTTACTTACTGCTTTGTTGTTTATTAATGTTTTTTATATCACCATGTGACTTACTTTCAGCTAGGAGTTTAGGCCCGTATTTGGTCAGGAACCCCGTAAACTTCAAACTGATTGAAGTAACATTGCAGTCTCTTGGACAGCGCTTCAGGTTGCTTATTCTGTTATAGTTCTCAATACTATCTAGCGATTCTTTCTCACCCAGGCAACAATTTAATCATTTCTGTTTTATTTCTTTTCCAATTTCTCTACCCAGTGTACATAACTCCCTTTTTGTGCTCTACCAGTTACTCGTTCATTTTATTTTAATTCTCTCCCACGTATTTTAATTACTTTCATCATTTATTACTAAAATAATTTTAAAAAAAACAAAAAACGTTCACTCTAGTGAAACTTTCTTTTAGTATTTGGGCAAGATTCCTTTTAGTCTTCACCGCTTTCTTTCCCCAGCAATGCTCTTTCCAATGGGCAATCCAAGATAGAAGCTAACGGCTGTTGCGCAGCCACGGAGCTTCACCAAAACTCAAATCATCATCATTGAAGTAACATTTAGGCGTTTTTTAGAAATCTGTCTTTGTTGGCAGATCATGTTTTCAAAGTGATAATTTTCTTGTGAAGTTTCCAATGGACAATCCGAGATAGAAGCTAACGGCTGTTGCGCAGCCACGGAGCTTCAAAAAAACTCAAATCATCATCTTGTGAAGTGTAGTATCTTAATAAAATGTTAATGTTTAATATATATATATATATATATATATAATTAAATATGTCTGTCCATTGTGTTTATTCGCATGGTGGAACTTGCAGCCGCGAATTATACACATTTTTTTTTAATTTTGTATCTACCACTAAACTTTTGAACTACGTATGAATATATACATTCAATTGACTGTATTTCTTCATGGGTTGTTTAAGTTCGCATTAGATAAAAATCTGTTTTTATTGGCAGATTATGTTTTCAAAGTGAGATTCTGCATTACTCGAATCCTCCCGCCGTACTTGGGTTATGTTTAGATATCGTTATTTAGCCTTACTTGGTTGCTTTCTGCTATAGTGGGATGGTTTTCATTACGGCGGTGCTCGGTTTTTTATTAACTTTTCTTTTTCATTACAGTTCGCTTTCATTTTGTAATTTTATTTCCTTTCTTTCAGTAATTTTTTGATCTCTCTTAATATTTTTAACTAGTTTATTTATTTGTGATTTTTATTCAATTAATTATCTACTTTTTCTATAAATTAAAAAAGAAATTGTTTGACACTGGCAAAGAACTTAGACTAATCGACAAGAAGCCTATTTTTTCCAGGACGGAGGTTTATGGTCGCTCCGAAAGTCTAGAACGAATCAAAGTGAGATTTATTCTTGTAAAGTGCAATTTATTAATAAAATGTTAGTGTTTAATATAACTAGACCTTAGAGAGCAAAAGTACTCACAGAGAAGCCTCCAATCCAAAAGCTGCTTTGGGCATCGTAAACCCTGCAGTCTTGTATATGTCAGTGTCTTATTTTATTGGCGAAAAGAGAACTGAGCCAAACTCGTTTTGGCAATAGTCTTTATTTGGTGGCCCTTTTGGGAGTGCTTTGCTTGCATAAGAATTTGAATTATTAGAAAATCGAATCCTTGTAAAATTTTCGTATAGTGCTTGTGGGTTATAGCTTATTTTATTTCGTTTTCTGTTCTTACAGCCCTTAGTATAATCTTTTATAATTCTACCTGACTGCTCTCAATTGTCCAATTTCTTCCCCCCCAAAAAAAACCTTACTTAAAACTGCTTACAATCTGAAATTATCTATTATCGTACAATTTCTTTTTTATTCATTTGCTAATTTGTTCTTCTAAAATGTTCAATTGTATACTGCACATCTCGACACCTTTTATGCAGGAATCATATTGAACGAGAAAAATACACAGATATCTTCTCAACCATTCTAATTTTAACAATTTCTATTGTAGTTCTTCTAGAGTATTGCATATCGCTAAATGCAGAACTTAAAGGGAAAAATAATACCTTGAATAAGTCATAGAATAATTCGAAATCATCCAAATTTATATTCATATAATTTTTAATTTGATAAGAACATTAACATTAACATTATTATTACTTGAAAAAAGTATTTCAAAATATTTAGCTTAAAATCTTAATTTAGTATTTTTTCTTTTTTTACTTACTCCAACATCTCATATGGAAAAACATTTTGAATATACTAAAAATAAATTTCGCTTGAATTTTAGAATTTTTCTCTTATCAATAGACATAAATAGGAGCAATAAATTTATTTTGTATGCAGCTGTTCTACGAACTATAAGTACTTACGAATGACTTAATAATGAATGATTCCGATAAGTCAAATTTAAAGATCATTAAAGCTTTCAAAATATCACTCTCAGACGAATCACTGCAGCTAAATGTTATATGAGGAATTCGTAAATACAGCTAGCCACTAATATTCCTCCACTTAAAGACTTCCTTAAGCCCGTTTCTGAAAAATTCTTTAAATCTATTTCTAACCACAAGAACTCAACAATCCAGGAAATTAAAATTTATGATCCTAATATTAATATTAAAAGACAGCGGAATATTTTAATTTAGTATTTTTTCTTTTTTTTATTTGTTTTATTTTAATAATTTGTTTTTAGTTTAATTTTATTTAAATTTTCTATTACTGTGGGCAGTTTACCTAATAGTCAACAACTATTAATACCTTGTTATTTACCAAACATAAAATAATTTATAACATTTATACAAATTAATAACCTAAAATTTTAAAAAATGCCTTATTTTATTAAATCTAACGCTTCACATTTTATGAGTTTCTTCTGTAATTTGAAACTATGCACTGATTATCCTTTTTTAATAAATAAGTGCTATATTCAATTTGGTAAACTTTTGTTTAGAAAGAAATATCTTTGAAGATTGAAAAAAAAAATTATACGAACAATTTTAATTATGGATTCAAATAAGAACAGAAATATGAAATTCTTTCTTTTTAAGAATATGTTAAGAATATTTATAGTTATTCTTATCACTGTAAATAAATCTAAATTATCAGAAGAATTACATTCAATAAGGAAAAACATAAGAACGAATTTTATTTAGATTTTAGAATTCTCAAAAAAGAATAGACAGAATTTTTTTTTTTAGTTATGTTATCATATTTTCAAAACAATATATTTTTGTTTATTTATTTATTGGCTATATTTGCCCAACAGAAAAGTAAATGGTTTTATTTACGAATCTTTTCAAAATAGACAGTTTGACCAAGGCTTTCTAAAAACTGGACCTTTCTCTTATTTATCGCGATGATCCAGCCCTAAGCAAAACTGGTGTTATTACACATACAGTGTTGTGTATATATATATATATATAAACTCGGTGTGAATAAGTGTATAATTAGAAAATCTCCCTAGATAATTAAGAAAACTTACGTGTTTACTTGTACACACATTACTGTCCTCCACCCCCAAAAAAAAAAGGTTTGTTTGTCGATCTACGGTCATCTTGTGCACACTTTAGGCTAAATAGACCGGGACCTACGGTTTAAAGTGGATTCCAAACCACTAACAAACATCCATGCCACCGCCGGGATTCGAACCTGAAGCCTGGGACACCAAAGGCAAGAGTGCTAGCCACTGCCCTAAAACAAAGGAGACACTCTTAATAATTTTTGCAAATATCATTAGATCTTCAAATAAATGGTATTGCTAGAAACAGCACGAGGGAAACTAACTTATGCTGCAAAGCAGTTGATTAACAAAATTAGTTAACATGGTTAATTAGCTTCTAACTCGCTTTTTAACTCAAAATTTCATTACAGAAACCAAGATTTTCACGCAATTGATTTAGTATAAGAAATTAGTGTTTGTTAAGTTTTTTATAGAGATCTGATTTTAAAAGTTTTGGAGATATAGGGGTTCATTTTCGCACTCTTTTGAATTATGTCAAGTTTCTTTAAAATTAATTCAAATACTTTAAATCCCTTTCACGGTTGTAATACGTTCTTAGAAATATTATTTCCTATGATCTGAATAGTTAAAAGAAATTTTTGTTTTGTATTTTAATTTTGTTTTTGTATTCTTTTGTTTTGTATTTTTTTTCTTCTCACTTTTGTATCAAAGAAACAAACATTATATGTGATTAATGAGTAATTTAATCAAACTTTAAAAAGTTGCTCAGATTAATCCGTAAAATACACACATCTTTTTAATGTATAATAAAATTGCTATTTATTTTTTACTGACATGTTTTTCGTAAACCATCTAATTGTTAGTAAAAGAATACTTTTTACTCATGATTAATTGAGGCTACATCTACATCACGTTAGCTTATTGGCTCAATCTACCATCTATGTGACTAAAATGAATATGTAAACTTTGATTACATCATTTAATGTACCATTCTCAAATGTTTTTTTTTTTTTTATTCCTGGAGGTTTGCTTATGATGCCTTAGTATTTTTTTTCACAATTTTTTGTTAATGGTTATTAACTTTACTAATAAAAGAAGGAAGCTGATTCTCACACATAATGCAAATTGAAGAAAACTTCTATTATGCAACTTAAAACTTCAGTTGCATAAATAACATAATTGTTCTTGAATTTGGTTCTATAATATTAAAGAGGGTAGAAATATTCTCCTCGGCAAATGAAAACTTCATATTTACAAATGAGTATAAAATAAAAAATTCAGAAATAGTCGTTTGTAAATATTGAAGTTCATTATTACAAAGTAATTATAGACAAATCATATCATGACATTTCAACTGAAATTCAGATCATCATCATGGAAATTTTAGAATTAGTTAGCACTAAATGCAGCTATGTAAAAAACTAAACTATATGACATAAAAAATTTAAAACAAAATTTTGGATTGGTCCAGGTGTCTTCGTTGGTCATCATTGTAGATCAGCATCCGTTGATATTCGTTATCGACTAGAAGTAAATATAATTTTGCAGATGTCCTGTTTTTCCACGAAAACTTAAGGCCACATTTTGCCCAGTTCAGCGATAACTTTGTTTCTGAATTGATACATTTAGCTGATATGAAATTTCCAAAAACATATTTCGTTTTAAAATTAGCTCTTGTTAAACCAATTGTGAGTATCACTGCATTAAAATACGGAAACCAGTTTAGATAATCATGTATTTGTGACCAAACATTTTCAGACGTGGAGAAAGAAATAAGAAGTTTAATTTGTTATTCTACGGTCATTTTGTGCATTATTTAGGCTAATTAGACCGGGACTTACTGTTTAAAGTGGATTCCGAAACTCTCACAAGCACTCATATCACAGGCAGGATGCTTGTGGTATGGATGCAAGCCTGTGGTAACAAAGACTAAAGATGTCAGCCTAACTGGCCGTCAAGTGGGTAAGAAATACGAGTAAATAAAATAAACGACTTGACTAATCACTTTTGCACCTAAAACCAAACATATTATTAAAATACTGTTAGATGTCATATACTAAATAAATTTATTTATGTTAAATTGCATAATAAAATATATTTTTATTAATTTGCTTATATATTAAAATAATACAAAATTACCTCAAATAGCGTTTATTTGAGTTTTTTAATGCAGTCCGTAGTAAAGTAACTACGGGTTTATTAGGACCACAGTTTTCACAAATCTGTGTATCCCTTTTTCTTAAAGGAGGCTCCTTGGCTTACTGGACTTATACATCTCCCAAGCAAATTCTTCAGTTCTTTTTTTTACCCATACCAAGGAGCTCCGTCAACCTACAAATCGTCGTCGTCGTCTTCTCTACAGTGAAGATTTTTTTAGAGACCTCTTCTTTTATTTCGTCAGTGGTAGTTGATTTTGGTAGTCCTTTGAATACTGTCTTAATCGGTCTTTCACTTTTAGGTGTGATAACAAAATAGTTGTATTTGTGAGCTTTTAGCATAGTAGTTATATTACGATGATTACCGTCCCTATTTGTATATATTTTAATCAGCTCTCCCGACAGGTTGATTTTAATAGAATCGTCATTGATATTGTTATGGATAATTTTAAGCTGTCCTTTTACGTTATCAATTTGTCTAACAATTATAGGAGGAATTTTGTGAATTATTACAGTATTATCATTAACATTTCCATTTTCCTTAATTTT
Organism: Caerostris darwini; assembly: GCA_021605075.1. Lineage (NCBI taxonomy): Eukaryota > Metazoa > Arthropoda > Arachnida > Araneae > Araneidae > Caerostris > Caerostris darwini. Next base: position 696,750 of record BPLQ01003398.1, read on the forward strand.
ATCATTATTTTCTAAGATTGGGAATTTGTTATTAGTAGCTAAGGAATTATTAGAAGCTAAAGTAACATTATTTTTAGCAGTATGCCTTTTATTTGGTAGCACAAAATCCTCGTGTAAATTAGTTCTTTTAGAATTTATACTATGGAATTTGCATTTGGGAACTGAGCAAGAGCCAAAATCTCTTACCTGTTTTCCATCTGCCACAATGGATGTCAGCAGTCCTTGCAGTTTTTTCGAGCACACGGCATTGTACTCTTCATCTTTTGGTAAGTTTTTAACAACTGCTGGGTATGTCTCTTTCACTTGTAAGAATAGCTTCTTATGTTTGTCCACTTGCTCGGTTGAATGTCGCAGACCTTTCGAAATTAATACGAGCTTGTTCCTCGGCCGATATCTGATTCCGTCCATTCGTACCTTGCATCAGGTGGTCCTGAAAAGGACCCGCTCCCTCCGTACACGTTGTATCCACAAGTTCCGGGTTTATCATCGGTTGATTACTCGCTCCTGGTGCACTTCCTCGAAGGGAGTAGTCGATAGTAGGAACACGCTCCATTCTCCTCCACAACTCATCTTACAGATTCCTACACAGTTTGACATTATTGAGGCATTTCGGCAGCGTTAGCCTCCTTATACCTCAATCTTGATGGTTCCTTTGAAGGTAAATGATAAGCGAAATGACTGGCTCAGTAAATGAAGTGAAAGAAAAGAAATAATAAAATATAGAATAAAATCAACACATGGAGACAGCTGAATAAAATGATAATGAAGACGTGGAAAAATATACAGTGCATGAAACACCAAAGTAGAAAAAGGAAACAGTTCTTTATGTTGGCGATTCCTTTCTTGTGCTTTGAGGATGTTGATGGTTTGGCATGGTGGCAGCCGAGAGCTTCTATCTTGGAAAAATTTTAGAAGAGGAGCAAATACAATGCATGAACAGCAGCAAGGTAGACAAAAGGAAACTTGCCCAAAATGTAACAAATTTTTAGTCCGGAAAAGGGAGCAGACATTAATTATTGCTTTGAAAAAATTTGGAAAATCCATGTAGAATAACAAATAATTTATCTTCTTTGTTTTGAGCGCCTTGCAGATCATTGTACATGGAACGTATGCCATCTCTGGAAAATAATTGCGCAAATTCTTTTAAGATATATAATAATTGAAAAATTTCTGGATTATTAGAATCGTTAGGAGTGTTTTGTGGAGAATTGATATTAGGAAGAGAATTTTGAGAAGCGAAGTTGCCAGAAACGATATTTGCGAATGATACGTTAGGAGAGACATTTCGAGTAGCATAAATATTTCTATGATTAGCGGGATTTTGAGGGGGAATTTTAGGTTTTGGAAATTTAGAGCAGCCTCTCCAGGCTGCTAGATGACCTATCTGGCCGCAATTGATGCATGTTGGATTTTCCAATCTCTCGGTAATAGGACATTCTTTTATATTGTTCCACATTTAAGGCATCGAGGAGTGCTATAACAATTTGCTGAGCTATGGTCGATTCCTAGAAATTTGAGTTTTGATGAAGCTCCGTGGCTGTGCAGCAGCCGTTGGCTTCTATCTTGGATTGTCCATGGGAAGACGAAAGAACAGTAGATTCCTAGATAATGATTTCAGATTTGTTAAAGCTCCGTGGCTGCGCAACAGCCGTTGCTAGCTTCATATCTTGAATTATCCATGGAAAGATGAAAGAACAGTAGATTCCTAGAAAATGCGTTTAATTAATATAGTGATGCATATTTCAAAAGTTTAAGTGGTATATACAAAATTTATATATATATATATTTATAATTTGTGGCTTTAAGTTCCACCACACGAATAAACACTGAATGAAACATCTCGATTAATAAATTTGTTAGAACTTTTTAATTACAAAATATAACTGTTTGCATTACACCAACACTTAACATTGAGTCAAACTGATCCATAAGAGGAAGTTTAAAGGACTCTTTAGATACGTATTTTATTTTCTTCATGAAACTGTGAGATTAAATCCACAGTTATACAGCTCACGGAAGTGTTTTTTCGAAACGATAGACAGATTATCTGATGTATATTTTGTGGTATTACTTAACCCCCCCCCCTCCCCTCCTTCCCATACGATGCTAAAATGCCAACTGTTACCCTTAAAATTCCCACAGATGGCAATGCCCTTCTTTTCATCGGTAAGCTGTTTGTGGTATACCGATGTTCCTGCCGATGTTTTCAAGAGGTCATATCGATGTTGGTGGGCTGTTAAAGTCAGGATGCTGTTTAGGCTTGCCGATGTCAAATTATTCACTTACGACTGTGTTCAAAAAGAATTCGTATTCAATTCATTAGTGTTTGATTTGAAATACAGAGGGCTTGTGGAATTTCAATTTGTTTTTCTTTTTTAGGTTGTTGGCACTGTCCTTGATATCTGTGTGAAATTTGACATCAAAATATTCATTAGTGTTTGAGTTATTCTTGGCTTTGTGAGACTCTAAAACTGATTCCGGCGATGTTTGAAGTGTCTGAATGAATTGAGCAAAAAACTTGCATTAAATTTTGTTTGCTGAAACGTATAGAATGTTGTAAAACACATTCGGGTGTGCATTCCTATATCGGAAATAAATGATTACAAGTGGTATAAACAGTTCAAAGAAGGCAGTGAACGCGTTGAAGACGAAGGGCACTCTGCTCGTCCATCAACCTCAACCGACGAAACTCACGTCCAAAAAATTAAAAATTTTGTGCTTGCAAACCGTCGATTTACAAATTGAGACCTTGCTGCTGATGATGTTGGAATTTCAAGAGGATCAGTCAATTCCATTTTGGGCCTCAAACGCGTTAAATCTCGATTGGTACTGTAAGGTTTAATTATAACCGCCGCGAGAGGTCGCGGTTATAACTGGCAACTGTGACCAGTAATTGTGGTCCAGTGCGGTAAGTAGCAGTTGCGGTGAGATCTCGAGACCACGAGGTGAACGCTAGGAGCGTCAAATAAAAACAGACGGTCAGGGACCGGCTTTGGTTTTTAAATATTAATAGTATTGTAGAAGTGGCACAGGGTGCCCAGTGTATGTATGTATTCATAGTGTAAATAAAAAGATTAGTATTATTAAAAAGGGAGTATTCCATCTTGACACAACGAGCTGCTAGTATAGTAGCTAACAGTACCGAAAACACTGAATGCGCCAGCTCACACTGCATTGATTCTTTCGTGACTTTTTCGCCAAAAATGAAACCCATATCGTTCCACAACCACCGTATTCACACCGTGCGACTTCTTTCTATTCCATAAACTGAAAAGTCCACTCAGGGTCGAAAGTCTCATACGGTTTTGGGTCGATTGAAGAAATTCAACGTGCTTCGCTGGGCGCTTTGAAGGCCATCCCTGCCGATGAGTTTTTAGCATGCATTGAGGATTGGAAGCAAAGTTGTAAAAAGTGCATTGTGTCCGGAAGGGATTACTTCGAAGGCGATGAATTAAATTTGGAAGAATAAATAAAGAGTTTTTGAAAAAAGAATGTCTTCCTTTTTGGGTCACAGTAGTAAAATATACAGAGTAATCTTTTTCATTGTTAATATTCAAAGAGCAATATGGATTATACGTTATTCAATTATCTACGATAAAATGTATATTAACAATAAAAAAAGCATAAATAGTACAAAAAAACGAATTAAAATAAATTTTCCCATTAGAATTCGTATCAGAATATTTTGGGTTTTTGAAAAAAAAAAAAAAATAATAATAATAATTTGGAAACTGAGTTGAAAAAAAAAGTTTCAAAAAGAGTTCAATGGTGAATTACTTAAAGAAAATATTATGCAATAAAAAAAGGAATCACATGAAATTTATGAACCTTGTTTTTCAAGTAAGTATATCCTTCTTAATTTTTAGAATCCTCAAACACAATTGAATAGGTATCGGATGAAAGATGATTTAAAATAAATAGACTGCCTTATTGGCATTAGATCAAGGTCTTTGTGGAGCTGCAGACATTCTAAACATCTTTAAATTTCCCTGCTAAAGTTCAGTAAATAGTTATGGCGAAATTAATAGTTTCTGATAAATTATTTCCTTATCTAAACTAGCTCATAACTTTTACACTAACATCCCAAACATCCATAACGAGCTGCTTAAACGACTCCCAGCATATGATATATACAATCCGAAGAACTCCGAACGCCCGCGAACCTCACTCCTAATTAGCTGACATGTTTATTATCCCCGCGCTGAAGATTTCGAGTTTTTTCATCCACAGAACGTTTTCTTTCAAAAGCGCTGACCTAGATTCATATGTTGACTTTTTTCACAGTTCGCTCTCCGTTCTCTTATTTTATTCTTTTTTAATTAATGTTTCTCTTTTTACTTTTCGCTCTTGCATGTTATTTCCCTATTAATAATTTTAATGACAATAAA